>CAKNWT010210670.1:0-11961 GCA_932066315.1 Andricus coriarius
TTTCCAAAATGTTTCTGCTCAAATATAACGTTTTTAAGAGTACTTGTTTGGAAAATCATTTTCAACACGTCATAAAGCAGTTTGCGAATGGACATCAATATCAGATAATTTTAAGGCGGTTGCAAAGAGAAATGAAAAAAAGTTTCTTTTTCATGTTAAATTCGTGATTAACCCAAAGGAACTAAAAACGCTTTGCGCTACCTCTAAATATTGATTAAAAATTCTATAAAACAAACTATGCTATTTTTTTCTCCATAGGAATGCAATGGTACATAAATATTCCGGAAATTCCAAATCTGACCTTTTTTGGACCACTTTAGTGTACACGCACCATAACCGCACTGGACAGCATGGTGTACTACCCGCATACCGTGCGACATATCTGTCCCACGTATGAGGACGCATATGTGTCATCCCCTGCGTGCACGCCGTACGAGAAAATCGGTATGCGTGTGACGCACATGCGTCGCACTGTGCGCCCATTTTTTTATCAGGGATTTAGTGATTTGTAAGTTCTTTTAAATTAATAAAAACTTTGTCTACCACTGTTCAGATGCAAATACTCACGCCGTTTTCATGGATCATAAGCATTTAAAATCAAAAAAATTTAACGATTGACAAGAATTTTGAATCGTCCGAACAGATTGTATCTTGAGAAAAAACTACTTAACGCTTATTTTCACCATACAAAAATTATCAGCACACTTTTTAGCCTTTAGTTCCTTAAAGAAAAATGCTCAGTTTTTTCAAGCCTAAAAAAGAAACAACAAGAAAATGGCCAAAATTTGAGAAAAAATAAAATTTATTTTTGAAAAGAGAGTGGAAAATAATATCGAAAATAGAGTAGGTTACGTTTTGTTTATTCATACCAAGAGATTTACAAATCGCTGAAATCAGTCGTACACACAAAAATCCCCAAATATCCCTCCCTCATCCGTCGGTAAATATTGATCCGAATGGCAACATTGTTTTTTTTTGCATAATGTGCCATCCAATAGCACTACACTTTGCCGACGTTGGAGACTCATCGGGGAAATTTCGATTTTTGGTGGTGTCACTTCACACTAAATAAAAAAATGTTTAAAAACGTACGATCCTGAACTAGTCCCTATGCTTGAGCTTATCGGTCCTTTACGCCCATTCACATTAAATGCAAAATAAAAACGATGAAGGACAACTTTTATAAGTATTAATCTAAAATTTACAAAATTCGTGTTTTCGAGGCAATTCTCAAGTGCCAGCATTACAACGGAAACATAACATAATCAAAATTAAATGCATATATGTGCAAAGTACACTACTGTCGGAAATTGTGCGCACGACTCAAATTTTCTACCTGAGCTTCAACTTTTAGCACGACCCAGGGAAATTTTTTCAAACACCTCAAAATTATACGACATCGAGCCTGAAATCTTATCTTTAATTTAAGCCAAGAAACCTTCAAAAATCTTTATGGGTACCCGAGATATGATTAAAAAGGTTCAATCGTATTTGAGCTCAATTAATCACAATTTGACGGTGTAACTAAGCGTTCTGCATGGAGTAAATCAGATTAAGAAAGGCTCAACTATGCTTGTAAATGCAAAAAAATATGACTTCTTTCACACAAACGCCTTACCAAATATTATTTACATTAGAATATATTAAGGGATACCAATGTCAATGCGATTTTACGATTAAAGTCTTAAGGATAACATTTTTTTTCCAACTTGAATCTCTTTTATCCTAATTTGGTTGATAAAGAGAAACTTGAGTGGGTAACGGTACTAAATGTTGTTCGATTTAAATAGAATCTTTTGGAAAGGAAGTGCAGAAATGGATTTCTTTTTATTTTATAAGAAGTAAACTTCTTATAAAACAAAAAAAATCGTCCCGTCTCACTGTGAACAATAAAAACTGAAATTGTATGAAGCATTCTTTGATCTAAAGGTAATATTTTCATCGACTAAAACTGAAAGGTTTGAGGCACTTGTATCCTTTTAAATCAATTCTATTAGTTTTATTTCGACCATAAGTGAATCTAATGAAATGTAGAAAAAAATTCTAATCCAAGCGATTAGAAATACCATACTTTTTATGCTTTCTTCAATGCACATCTTTGATTTAGCGATGTAATAAAGTCTCTTGATCAAAGGTATGTTTATGTAGGTTTTGGGATACTCGAAACCACTGTGAGGTAGATTACATCACTCGATAAACGAACTCAGTAATATAATAAAGTCAATACACACTCTACAATTTCAAATCGTGTTAGACAATGACAAAATATTTATTCGATGGAAACTAGGTAACGCATCAAAACACGCGCACACAAAATACACACATACACAAAAGGACGTGACGTAAAGTAGATTAGACAAATAATAGTTAAAGAGAATAAATATCTTAGGTTCTTGGAAAAGATTCCGTCGAATTCGACGTTGGATATCAAGTGGAACAAAGGGATTGTATACCGGCAGTAGTTTCCACGGTCGAGGGAATAGTTTTCAGCTTGTTTCCGGAATCATCATGAAAAAAAGTCAGGAAAAAGAGGCAATGCTTCTTTTACGTGAAATCCCTACGAAATCAATACCTCTGATTAATGTTTTTACGACGATCGCGATTTGGTAAATGCATTCTATGTGCTGCGGTGAATATGAAAAAAAGGAATACGGGACACGCAGCACACTCAGACAATTATACTACCAAAGCGTTGGTGGGCGGTGGTTACTTTTACATGCCCGGTTCTACAAGGATTTGTTTTGAATTTGTCGAGCTTATTTTCCTGAGCTACATCCACCGACCATCCCACTTCCACTAAACAAAAACACACTGGTGCAATAAACCATCTCGTCTCATGTCATTACCATCAACATTATCATTGCCAATATATCAGTATGGTTATCATCCAGCAATATCAAGTTTAGTGTTGATCGACACGTCCGATACACGTACATAGTATTAATTTTGAAATTGGAGAAAAAAATTAAAGTACTAAACGGTTTATTGATATGAGTTAACAACAATTTGAGGAAAACTTTCTGCAATCTAGTACGCATATCAGCGATCGATGTAGTACATACGTAAGTATAAGTTGATAATACAACGGCAGGCGAACTACGTGAGCTACGTACTTGTTTGTACTCCGACAGGAAAAGAGTTGCAGTGAGCAAGACTGCCGCCCTGTTATACTTCAGTCTCTCGAATGGGTTCCGCTGGCTAACAAATCATAAATCATACTATCAGTTTTTTTAACTCCTATATTTTGCATATTTTCTCTTTTTCTTACACACGTGCAATTTTGGATTCCTTAATTTGTTTCTTTTTCACGCATCTTGATTATCTTATACCTCATCCTTTCAAAGTAATACATATTTCCCTCCACTGTTTGCAAATTTAGTTTCCTTTCAGGTATACCTTCCTCAATTTCTTTTTTTTAGCGAGTAGGATGCGATGTGAAAGACTATCGATACGTCACTTTCCCATTGAGAGAAGTAGCCAAACCTAAGTTTCAAACGCTATGCGTGATTTAAGTACCCGAGGTTCATTAGAAGTTGATGTTATTTCATGTCCTAAATTTATGGAGAAGATACAATTTTAGTGCCAGCAAATATCAAGTAGCTATTTTCCTAACGGTAAAACTATTTGAAAAAGGGTTCTTTCAAAACAATAACTTTTTTATTACTTTTTTTTGTTGAAATTTTATATTCACTGTTTTGGGATGAAAGTAAGGCGTGGAATAGTTATGTACTTGATTTACTAGACAGTACACTCGTATCTGAGAAATATTGCATCTATTCAAGAAGCTGACTCGATTTTTGAGCGTACATTATATATTCCAAAATTTCAAGAGTTTCAAATTACAAAAAATTCCTAAGATTACGCGGAATTTTAAGGAGTCAAAGGCATCGTGGGATTCTAAAGTATTTCGTAAGATTTCAAGGTATTCAAAAGATTTCCAAATGTTGCAATGGTTTGAAGAAATTTCACAGGATTTCAAATAGTTTAAACAATTCCATACGATTTCTAAGGCTTTCTAGGGAGTGGTAAGCTCTTCGTATTTATTATTATTTCGAAAACTCCTGGAAATACTTGCAATGTACAAACGTAAAGTTCTCGAATATCTCTCATTGTTGGTTTACCTCACGTCAAGAATGTGTTAACAATTTCTTATTTATGTTAATAAATTAGAAACGTTACTGGACTGAAAAAGTATCTCCTCCTATAGTTTAAAACATATATCGTTTTTTCATTCTCGTCAAATTGTATCAAATTTACGATTATTATTATAGCTGTTTCGGATTCTTTTTCTATCAAAAAATAAACATATGAAGAAAATAAATTGAAAAAATATTATGCGCCATAGACCAAGTCTATGATATATGATATATATTAGACCAGGAGTGTCCAATCGCGTACACGTGATAGCATGTATAGCAAAATGTCGTTAGCCTAGTTGCACAAGGTCGTAAGCCACAAAAATAAAATTGTACATGAGAGGCAAAACCAAATTATAGGTTTAAGCGTTCAAAAGGACGTAAGCCACTTGCTTTAAAAAAATAAATATTTTAAGAAAATAAATATTTTAAGAAAATAGAAATTTTTCGAGGTAAAAATTTACATGCAAAAGCTAGTTTTAATTGTTACCGATCCAAATTATTTTAAATATACGTAAAGAATTAAATTATACGACTTAATCTATTACATGTGGGTTATGCGGAAGAAACATAAACAATTCTTGATACTAACCGTCAATAATTGTCATTTATTTTGTTTGCATATTTCATGGACCACGATATTAATTATCAGGGTAAATCTAAAAAAAGTAAGTTTTAGGCTTCTACTGTCACTTGACGGGGCTTACGTCGTACATTATGTGTTTCAAAGTGGGATACGACCTTTTTCACATTTGGCTTACGACTTTATGAGTTTGAAGGGAGTGTTCGCTCTGTAGGACCCTGCAATTGACCCTTCAAGTACATCAAGCCTTACTAAAGTAATGCGGAATTTTTAGTTTAACATATTACCAATAATTGAAGCATACCGTTATATAGTGTGAAATGCAATAAAAAAGTAATTTTTGAAATGGTGCGCCTTACGACCTTCTGCAACTAGATGGACGATATATATCCCCACTCTGTTTCAGAATTCTTCCCCGATTTTTAAATAGGAGTGTGGAGTTTGTTAAATTTGTTGTAAAATTCGAAATACCATCTAGATAATTAAGTTACAATAATTGTTTATCATTCAAGTTATACATTTGTGATGTTCCATAAGAAAAGGGCTGACTTTGTCGATCAGAGTTTAGGAGAAATTCGTGTTTTTGTGAAAAAAGGTCAAAAGTATCAGTTTCAGGGTTTAGATGTGAAATCTTACTTTAATCTATGCTCTATATCGTGACACTATATTTATGACGCGGACATGACCGTAAGTGGGTAAGCTTTAGGTTTGGAAAAAATATATAACATTTGCGCTTATGGCACTCACCAACTTCAGATGCTTTTTTCTCGAAAAGCGAAGTTTCGAAGTTGCAATTTCAAAAATGCTCCAGTGACTCGTTCTTCGACCTACAGAGTTCGTTCTGAGCAAAAAATCTCTGGAATTTATCCAGTTATAGGGCCCTATACGCAACTCCGTATCGACAAATTGAGCCCATTCCTTGCGGAACGTCACATTTATATAATTATACGTATTCTGTAAATTATATATTTCTTTTCCAGACGAGAATGAATTCGTAAACAATTTTAACTATGTGAGTACTATAATTTATACTCGGTAAAAAAAAATTTAATGAATGTTTTGCAATTTAGGACATGTACAAATAATTATTGATGTTCATCAATTCTTCACTTACATTACAATAATTAACTTGCATCACTAGTGCCAGATTGCACTACCGGACCATTCACTATAAAAGAATTGGTAAGTTTAAAATTGCATTTTTTAAAAGTAAATTCAAAACATTATTTGAAAGTGACGTAAAATTTCTGCTATGAATTTATGAATTAAAATCTTTGACGAACTCAACACGAACGGAGTAAGGGCAGATGTCGTGAAAAAAGTGAGGAAGAATTTTGCTAACTTAACACAATGCGATGTCCAACAGTGCATGTGCACTGTTGGATATACCTGTCTTAAACAATACAAAAATAGTTAAAGCGTCGTTGGCTATGAAAACGATGCATGCTGGCTTATTTCATGAATTCGATTTTGTTTCAAAGGGTAAATTCATATAAAAAACTATACATACGAAGAACAAACACACACAAACCAATTGAAGACGCTCCAACTTCACGTCGATAAACTGAAAGCGTCCTTCTATGTTCTCTCAGTTAAAAAAAATCCTAAGCAAAGTTTAGCAGTTAAGGAATACTACTTGGTATTTTCAATACCCTGAGACAGGGCTTACGTGATTAATTTTATGAAGCAAACAAATAATTCAATCAAATCTGAACGCGCACACGTACCGTTGATACCTTTTTATGTCAAAATGAGCTGTATAAATGGGGGAACCATTTTGATAAGATTTAGAGGTCCCCTATTGATATTCAAGTATTATATAAGAATCATAGGATGCTTAAAATTTATCAACTTTGCAAGCTTAATTAGGCATGTTTCAGTTTAAATTACTATAATTAAAAATATATGAAACTGTTTTAGCATAATAATTATTTCCAATGGTAATGATAATAATAATAATTTTCAATTATACTGAAATATAGTAAAAATATTTCATTTTTTTATTTTATTTCGCAATTAACACACACCTTATGGGATATTATAAAAAATGTGACGCAAGTAAGATAAAATGATTATTTTGCTTAAAGATAATTTGAATACTTATCAATAAATTACATTTCATCACATTTTCCAGACATTGAAAAAATAAAAACAATAAAAAATACAGAACCCGAAAAGGGGACCTGTAAATCATATCCAAATTTTAATTTACTTTTATGAAAAAATATGTTCACTAAAAAGGTACAAATTAAGCCAGTGTGCGTATTCGTTTTGGAAAATCATTTTTTCTGAATCACCCTAGTGCACAAGGTGCTAATTTCAATTTCAGTTATCTCAAATTTAGAATAGTCAAACTCTTTCTGATTGCACAGACCATTAGATAGCATTTTATTGCACCTATATTTCAAATTTAAAAAAAGTCCATAATAAATTACTTCATCCTGACAATACTGTATGTGAAAGAAGCGATCCTGCCTTTCACGTAGCAAAATCGACTTCGCTTCTTGCCTCAAAAGTTTTTTTTATGTATATCCAAATAATGTATCATCAAAAAATTGACAAGAAGCTAATTTAGTCGGGAGAAAAAATTAGTAACTTTACTCTTTTTTTAATGAGAAAATTAATTTAGAATATGAAAAAATAATTTGTTTCCAGAAAAAAGTTCATAAGAGTTGTAATTATTTAAAAATATTTTTATAAATTCTAACATGTTGTTCATTGTCATGAGATTCAGGCTGGTTACAGAAACTGAAATTATTCGAGCATCGCTTGATTCAATTTTAATAAGCAGAATTAGGTTATTCTTATAATTTGAAGAAAGTGAAAAAAAAGATTAATGAAAATCGTTTAATACTTGCAATAATAATAGAATTGTTACAGTGCCTACGAAAGCATAGCCAGATACACCGCAGCGTGTCGAATCACGCGGAACAAAAGACCCTTTCATTGTTGTGAGATTCAGGCCGGTTACAAAAACTGAAATTGGAAAGCATGGCTTGATAAAATTTGTTTACCACAATTAGTTTATTCCTCAATCTGAATTATAAATAATTAATTAAAAAATTACTAATGAAGAAGTCTTAGTAATACGAATATCAGCCTTACTAAATAAATTAGCACTTTTCTTTTAAAGATTTTGAGAAAAGCGTACTAAAGCAATTATTAAACGACTTCGGTCGATAAAAATTATCATTTCCATTTTGTACACTTGAATTTCAAATAATGAACATTGAAATACGATTAAAATGTATATGTTACAGGCAAAGTCCGAAGTAGTACTTTCACTTTGGACTCTGCCTATTCAAATCGTTTACTTTTCCCGCTGCACAGCGGGCTGGCACGGGGATTTACAATTCAAAATAGTCACAGGTCGCAATTGTGAACGGATTTGAAATTTTTTTTTTAAATGATCAGCATTAAATTTTTAAGAAAACTTATTCAGTATGTGTATCTATTTTTGTTTCAATATAATTATTTATTTAAAGCAAGTTCTTTTTATCTAAAAAAAAATATGTTAACTCGATATGTATCATATTTAACGTAGATGTACTTAGAAAACATAAATAATTCATTTTCAATATTTTTATTGCTCTTTAGTGTAAATAATTTCCTAATTCAAGCCTTTTCAGGAAAAGCCGAGTATTTAAAGCGAATTTACAGACTATATATTCTATACAAGTCACCAGTCTATTATTTGTAATAATTATATTATTCATAACATTAATTGTTTATTGTTGATTTATTTGATAAAAAATTACACAATATACGTGTAAAATGCTTTCTTTTATAAAAGATAAGCTGTGAAATAAAAAAAAAAACTTTCAGTAAGAAAGAGCTAGTAATAGGTGTTTCGTTTAAAAAATTTGTTATGGTAATTTAAAATATTAATTTATTGAGATCGAAAATCGCTGTTTAGACGATGCTACTAAGATTTAGATATACTTAGAGAACATAAATAATTTACTTAATGTTAGTTAGAAACTCTTAATAATTAGCAAACATTATTATTATTAATAATTTTAAGAACAAGTGTTTAATTTGGTTATTTCAATCAAAGACAGATTTTTTTATTTTTAACTAAGCCTTATAATTGTTTAAAAAGTAATTTAGGATTTAAATTATTGAACATTTTAATTGTTGATAACATTTTTTTTAACAAAACACTATCGATTTATAAATATTATTCCGTAGCGATAAAAAAAATTATTTGGAAATCTATACTGAAGCTCCAACCACAACATTAAAAATTTACTTTTAAAATGCTTCCAGCATTAGATCAAGAACTTCTATTCAAAAATCTTACAAACTACCACGATCACGTCAAGAACTAGATTAAACTATTGCCATTTTGTGGATAACTAAGTAGTTGCATAAGTACCTAAATAAAAGGGCAGAGGGAGGAAGTGGGGAGAAAGTGGGGGGATAAATTTGCCATTAATTACGAAACTAATACGACATTAAAAGGAAATTTTGTTTTGAAGTGTAATGGCTAAGAATTAGTTTTTAAAAGTTACGAAACTAATAAGACATTAAAAGGAAATTTTGTTTTGAAGTGCTTTTGCTAAGAATTAGTTTTTAAAAATTATATTCGGTGTCTAAAAACTCTCAATAATTAAAATTATTGTTGTTATAAACCATTCTAAAACCAGATATTCAATTTGCCTATTTTAATGAAAGACAGATTTTTTATTTGCCATACTAAATCTTAGTAGCATCGTCTAAACAGTGATTTTCGATCTCAACAAATTAATATTTTAAATGTCAATAACAAATTTTATAAACGAAACGCCTACTACTGGATCTTTCTTACTGAAAAGTTTTTTTTTAATTTTACAGTTTATCTTTTATGATAGAAAGCATTTTACACGTATATTGTATCATTTTTCATTAAATAAATTAACTATAAACAATTATTGTTATTAATAATATAATTATTACAAATAATAGACTGGTGACTTGTACGGAATATATAGTCTGTAAATTAGCTTCAAATGATCGGCTTTTGCTGAAAAGTCTTGAATTAGGTAATTATTTACACTAAAGAACAATACAAATATTGAAAATGAATTATTTATGTTTTCTAATTACATCTACGTTAAATATGATACATATCGAATTTACTTTTTTATTTTTTTAGAGAAAAAACTTGCGTTGAATAAATAATTATATTGAAACAAAAATAGATAAATATACTCAATAAGTTTTCTTAAAAATTTAATGCTGATTATTTCTAACAAAAAAACTTTCAAATGGGTTCACAATTGCGACCTGTAGACTATTTTGAATTGTGAATTCCCGAACCAGCCCACTGTGCAGCGGGAAAAGTAAACCCCAAAGGTTTTATTTTTACTCCGGACTTTGCCTGAGCCTGTCGGGCACTTCGCGATTTGACTAGGCAGAGTCTGAACACCTTGACAAAATATTTTTTAATGCCTGAAGAATTTTTTTCCCTAAAAACGTAAGTATCCGATTTTTCTCGTAAACGATGAAAGATTTGGCGAAACAACAACAGATATTACTCATAAAACTTTTTTCGACGCGCAAACATTCATCTTCACATTTCTTATGTCTCATTGTTTGCGAGGAAAACTAGAAATATTAATTGTATGAAAACGAAAATTTTCCTGGCCACAAGAGTTATTTAGCCCGCATATAACTCACAAGATATATTTCTGATCAAAGCACAAATTCAAATAAAAAAAATTAGTAAGAAATATAATGATCGGTTTCTTCAGAAAGTCGAATTCGTTAAGATAAAGTGCCACCGTTTTCTTAATTGTATTCCTTCTTCAAATTTGTCTGCGCATTACGAAAGAAGACAAGAAACGCTATAAGAATCAACTAGAACAAGCAAAAAGTATCTTAACTGGGTCAAAAGTTAGACAGGTTGAAAAACAAAAATTTTTGTTTTGGCAAAACCAAAGCACAAAACTTAAATAAGCATTATTTCTTGGAAGACATTTTTCTTGCAGATAGGCAAAATATGTATCGCCTAATTTCCCTTTTGAAAAACAATATAATTCGTCCCCGAGAGATTCTGCTACTTCCAGTGTAGAAGTTGTCTAATTTGAAATTGATTCGGTCTTTGCTTCGTTTATAAAAATATTTGTGGTCCAATAAAAGAGAAATGTCTTTAATTTAGTCAAAAAAAGTTTTCCGTGAATTATGCATTAATTAATTTAAGCATTTTGAAGTATAAATTGAACGCCATATTTATAATTTCATTCAGTGTTCTTTCTTGTAATTGATTGAAAATAATTATAGAAAATAAAATTAAAACAATACTAGAGACACTTGAGATTTTTTGACTTAACTGCTGTAATAGCTGCTTCTATCTTGCTTCATCCAAGAAGGTTATCTCAGATAATTTAGTAAATACAGGTGGGCGCTTAAAGTACTTAGGTTCGTCTTTGATTAGTTGTTCTTAATATAAAATGCCGTTCGATTGATAGGCACTTCTTCCCATGTATCAAAAAAGTGCACTTAGTTGTTTTTAAAACTTGAGATATTGTTATCAAAAACATTAATATACCAAATATTACTGTACACAAGTATTATTGGTGTGAAATGAAACCTGAAAACTATCTCAACTTAATTTTGAGGAAAATGACGCTTATTTTGTTTCGACCGCGCACAGTCCCAATGTATAAAGGGATTAGAAAGAAATTAAAAGCGAATTTAAAGCTATCGAGCACGGAGAAAAATGAATTTAATAAAGTTACAGGATTTTTAGTAAAAATAGGGAGGGTATAACTTTTTTTAAAGCTTACCGAATTTTCCACAGAGTTTACTGAATTTTCAGTAATTTTAACAATCTAAGGAATACTTTCTGTAAAGTTTACGGATGTTTCGATTAGATTGTACAATTAAAATATGTCAATTTTACCGAAAAGTTCAGTAAATGCAACAGAAAACATACGTACATTCATAAACTAAGAGAAGATTCTGTAAACTCTGCAGAAGGTTTGGTGATCTTGACATAAAATACATGCTGTTCCTATTATAAGTGAAAAGCCTGTAACTTCAGCACAATTTTTTCTGTGTGAGACTATACCGTCCAAACCGATGATACTCTTTTATATTTCACAGGTAAAATTTCAGTTGCAACCACGTATCACGACCGTGAGATAGGTGGTTACAGTCTGCGACGAATTCAATACGATGATCCGGCTAAAGTCTCGTGCACTCTGAGGATACGGAGCGACCCAAGGACGACTGCCTTCTGCATTTTCCCCGCAAGTG
>CAKNWT010210715.1:0-10559 GCA_932066315.1 Andricus coriarius
TTTTTTTTTAAATGTAAAAATCATGTTTTTGATACATATTTTTTTCTACTAGATGACTCAGCTTTTCATACGTATTAATTTTCGAGGAATGTTAGTTCCTTTGTTGCATGTTCCATGTGGTTTTAATTTAATTTATTTTTATTTTTATAACTTCTAATTATTTGGTAATTCTATTGTCTCGTGTAGTAAGTAAGTAAATTGTATTTGATGAGACATGGTTGAACATATTTGGAAAAAAATTTTTAATAATTTTTTAAAAAACAAGCCTTTTTGAAATGTAGTAAAAAGAAACAAAATAATTGACTATCAAAAAGGCGTTGCAATAAATATATATTCATATTATGGTGTCGATTGGATATGGGGAAGTGGGTCAAAATTGAAATGCCAGATTTGACTCTGATGCATACATACATACATAGCAAGTAAAAAAAAGTGTGTAATAATTACTTAACATAGATGAGGCTGGGGGTTCCAAACCACTTTATTACGACTTTCTACATGAGGTAAAACTAATTAATTGTTAAAAAATTTGAATTAAAAAAGAACAGGTCTCCAATTCATTTTTCTATTTATTGTCATAATAACATGTAGAACAACATTAAAGATATATGAGTATGCAAGAAATGTTCGTGTATAATATGTATAGATGCTTGACTTCAGTTTTCATGTACAATTTCACTCTTTATGATACAGACTTTCCTAAATACACATGCGCTCATCCATCCTGATTTATAATTAATTCAATGGATTAAAAACATACCATGATTATATGAATAAATAACAAAGACGAGTAATTTGTGTTTAAAAAAATTAATTCCAAGATTAATGTGTTACGATTTCATTTTCATCATTTTAAAAGTTTTTGTTTTAAATTGAATTAACCATAAAAAAATGAAGAGATTAGAAATTGATAAACACATAAATCTTGATTTTTTCACCGTTTATTGAAATCAAAATTTATCCCAATTGTTAATTATTTTTCGAGGATTGACGAAACTTTTTAAAGAACTCGCACATGCATTACAAATCGACCTCTTTTTTATCAATAATTTTAAGTAATCAATTTATGATTCGTACCCAAAAAAAAAAAATCCTCGATTCTCCGTTAATGCCAAAACATAAACGAAAATAGAAAAAAATGGTTAAACAAATTTCCATCAGAAAATAACAACTTTCTACAGAAATCAATTGTATACAGTTCTTAAACCAATCTAAAAATACATAAAGGACCAACTAAATTTGTATTGAAAGTTCATCAAGCCATGTTTTCTACCGTCTTTGCGCTTCAAATTTTTAACATTAAGCGTCTATTATCTTTCAGGTACTAATTACTTTAAACATACTTCATACGCGTTCGATAATTGATTTGATACATAACAATTACAAAATAAAAGTTTAAAACGACAGAACGGCTTATATTCTACAACTACTGAATACATACTTTGATAAGATCACTCCGCTCGTCGTTAAGAAAAACGATAATCTCAACAACAATTCCTCACAATTGCATTTAAAAACACTTAGACAAGCAATGCTGACATAGAAAAATGAGAATTTTACCACTTCAGCACCTTTTTCTCGCAATTTCAGTCTATCTTTTATATTATATAATTCTTCATAGATCCTTAAAGAGGTGAATAAAATTTATTTGTAAAAAAATGTTTCCTTTTGCGACGAGCTTTCACCAGGAACATTACAAAATTCTTCTACGTTTTTATGTTGTGTTAATAGAAATTAAATCTTATAAACGAATAAAATAAGAGGCGAATCCACCGTGATAAAAGTTCAACGACGCTCTTACAGTAAAAAGATTTTTCAATCATGACTCATTTTACACTCCACTTTACACATTCACGCATCGACATCTTTAATGTTCTTCGGCAAAACGCTTGATTCTACAATCAGCACAGCCTAATTTTATTTCTTAACAATTCACAGCACGAAAAAAATGGCTATTAGAAAAGAAATCGGGAGCCATATAATTGATAAGGTAGAATTAAAATTAAATTTAATTTCGACGAGACATCATTTAATCACAAAAAGTCTTGATGATATAAAGGAAAATGTACAACAGCGGGAGTCGCATTAGACATTAGAATTCTTATTGATTTTTCCTGAGGATTCCTCTATCTCTCGATTATTTCTTCAATTCAATTTCGCAGTTCTATGGACTAGAGGTACAATATGATGCTATGCATATAAAAAATATGAGTACATTTAGCTAATATTTAATTTACAATTAACTTAGAAAGTCAGGATTTCCTCAAAAGGTGTCATTCTTCAATTCAATCGTTATTTTATTTTTTCTATTTAATTGTTGAGCTTGTTGAACTCTTAAATATCGACCATCTTTAAAAGAAAATTCTGCTACACCTCAAGTTTGTTTCAAGACATTCCACATTAAAAGGTATACGTTTGTACAATTAGCACCACATTTCTCAGGAAGTCAACAGTATTAGAATAATTTTTTCTTTAATTTTCAAAACGTTTAAATAATCTCTTATCCATACTGATATATATATCTACATATACATGTATTTGAATGTCAAATTATTTTACTTGTCCTTGAAAATCGCAAGATCACAGAGAAAAAAAGTAAGAGGTTCGTTCGAAAATAAATGTCACTTATACGCTTAATTACAATTAATACTTCTTTTCTCTTGTGTATCTTCAGCAGTAGGAGAGGAGCACTTGAATGATATTTTTGTGCTGTATGAGCTAATATTATGTTTAGATTAATTTCATTTGTCAACAACAATAAAACTACAGGGTGTCCCACCACCTATGAAACAGTCGGAAGTATGTGATAAAACACAAAAAAACTAACAAAAAAGTCTGCTAGCTAAAAACTGTACAAAGCTTAGTTTTGGCACAAAATAGCTTCAAAGTTGGCCTAGTCAACCAATGAGGAGAGAGCTTTAAAATTAAGATAGTACACACTGTCTTATCATTTGGGACACGTACAAGTGGTTGCTGAAACTCGCTCCTCGTTGGTTGATTAGGCACAACTTTGAAGCTTTTTTGTGCCTAAACTAAACTTCGGACAGCTTTTTACTAGGCGACTTTTTGGTTTATTTTTGTGTGCACTATTACATACTTCCACCTGTTTGATAGGTGGTGGGACACCCTGTATAGGAAGTAAAAATCTATCTCACAAGAGTGAGTGGCAAAAAAGCTTTAATCCCACTCATTAACGTTATGCAAAAATATCTATCATATACTTTTACAAATTCATTCTTCAAAAAGTGATCAATACAAATTATCACTTTTTGATTAAAATTACTAAAAATAAAAAGGATGACCTCCTAATGGAAATGGTGCCATTACTATTTATATTGGTCTATGAAGTATAACATTCTTTAAAATATCGTTGTATTTGTCGATGTGTTTCATTACCGCTGCATCTATTATTACTCTCGTTTACTTTACTGGACGTTAATAACAACATCCTAAGAGATTCAAGTTACCCGCAGAAAACTGATCAAATTAAGTTTTGGTAATATTGAATTTCCGCAACTTTGGATATCTTAGAAGTCAGATTAGTTTACAGTTTAAAAAAATAAGATCAGCAGGTATTTAGTTGATTCGATGAATGCAGAACTTAGTCTAGTTAGTCGAAAAATGTCGTTAGGTGCAAGCTAAATTGAGCACCTTGATATATTAGGAAACATCTCGTCTTTTTTTCCTTATGGCACAGAGCCAATGACCGTATATACGATACAGCATCTACCTCAGGAAACATTTCATTTCATCAGTTCCGCTTCGCACGACGAAAATTGCTCCCGAAGGTTGGCATTTGGCACCTGACTGAGGACACCTACATAAATTCAATGTCAATGCCAACTTAATTAGTTCCTCACTCGAAAATTATCTCAAAGAGAACGTTGATTATTTCTTTGTCATAGAATAGATTGAAATTCGCTGCTTGTTGCTTTAAGGATCAACAATAATTTTCGAACCTAGGTTCCTTCATCTTATAAAATTCTCCATTCCACATACGTCGACATTATAAGGATAAAATTCGCTCAAGTCATCCTTTGTTTCGCATTGTCGACTTTTAAAACTTTTGTGGCGCAGTTTAATTAAAGTATACACATGTATAAAAGAAACAAATTTCTCATAGACTTCGTATCTTAGACTATTAGTAACTTAAGTTGGAGGACAATGGACTTCGAGACTGATTAGGTTCTTGTGGAATAATTTAATTATTAAGGCCATGTTATACTTACCAGATTCCTATCTTAACGACATTTTTTTCGCCAAACTCCTGTTTATATGAAATAAGATAGTTGAATGTTTAGGAAATTAAATAAAAGGCACTAAAGAAGGTTTATCTGGCCCTAAATGTTTGTGATAACAAAAAAAAATGTTTTTAAACCTAATTTTTTTTAATTGTAATATTTAGGAGCAGAAAAATCTACCTTAGTGCCATTTATTCAATTTCCCAAACTTTTAAATCAAAATCTCCTTTTTTATGGACACGGATTTGGCAAAAAAATGTAGGTATACTGAAAGAAATTTTGTAGATAGAAAAATATAGCTCCTTTTAAAGGATAACTGAAATTCCTGATATGTCCTAATGAGTCTAACTCCTGATTTCGATTACAAACAAGCCTCCAGTATTTCTATGACATCTAAAAAAACCTATAGCATCTAAACCCAAAGAACCTCCAGAGTTATCAGAATATTTCTTTCCACAAGATCCTGTCTAGTACCAATCATTTTTTTCCTCCAGATCACCTGAATCGAAATCTTCAGTCCGTGTTTTTAAATTAATAAAACATAGGTGACCAATCATGTGCAAGGTCGGGCGAGGTAATTGGTATGTACCCAACTTCTGGGCTCGCTGGTAGACACTGGAAACAATAATTCACACCTAAATTATTGTCCCAATATTGGGTGCCCTTGGCCTGAAACCTAACAGCAAATTCGAGCCTCTGTCCAAAGCGCAACGTGTGACAATAAAGGACGAAGGAGAATTTGTCGCTGAATCCATCGCAGGAATTAGGCACGTAGGTCGCTTGAAGGTCACTGTAACTCTTCCACGAGTTCAGTGTATATCGGAGGTGGACAGATTTGTGAAAGTCTACATTCAATACTCGAACGGTTCCTTTGATGCAAAGATTCATAAGATCACAGACCAGGGCGTTCTCCAAACAAACTCGTCGGTCTCGGACAAAATCCAAGAAATTGGGAAGTCCTCCTGGCTGTTGGAAAAGCGGAACCAGCACTCTATCAGGTTTCTGGAGTGTAGAGTTTGTCCGATTATTGTCCAAGTATCTAGCGCTCCAGGACTGAATCCCACAGTTGATGGGACTTGGATCCTTATGAAAAACGAGATCATCGTAGATTAGATCTGAATATGCGGAATTTGGAACCTTCGGGATCTCATCGAGGAAGGTACGTACGTCTGCTAAATCAAGACCTAAGACATCAGCAAACCGAACGATTTTTTTCCTACCCGGAGTTCCGGGAGGAGTCTTTCCAGTCTTTAGGGAAGAGCAGCGCCTTACTCTATGGGGTCTTTGTGATTCCAATTCTTCTTCCTCTTCGCCTGGGTACTCTTCTCCTGAAGCTTCAAGTGCCTTTCGACAATTCTCGTCCTGGAGTTCAAGTTCAGGCGTGACATCTAATCTTTGAAGACAGTCGGTGGTGTTATCGTCTTCTTTGTAAATTAGAATGGATTCGTCATTGATCATCAACTTGACCTCGTTCTTTGTGGTTTCGGGGAATGCATTAATTCTTGATCCTGAGGCGCATTCAAGAGTTAGGTTACCTAGAATGAGATTTAATAGTGTTAAAAGAATAAGTAGAATTAAAACCATCATCCTAGCCATATAATTTTTCCATCATGTCTTTATTGTCATTACAACCTATCCTCGTCTACTTATGATTTCTAATATTTAATCAATTTTCCAAATATGCATCCCAATACTTATAGCTAAGTTAGTTTAGTTTTGAAGTCGATAAGATTCCTTTTTTTATTTTTAGTCAATTACATGTAATCATATAAAACCTTACCTGGTATGTTAATCGTGCTGCTGTAGGATGAGTGATCAGTCTCAGTATCGCTGGGTTTCTTGAATTCAGGTTTCGAATCCTCATCGTCATCTTCCTTTGCTTTGACGAAATGATTTATTCCATTTTCAAAATGAGTCTTAAGCTCCTCTTTTAGGGGAAGCTTAGCCAACTCAGCTTCTTCCATCGTACTATTAGCAAAGTCTATACAATCCACGCCCAGATACTCATTCTCTTTATCTGACTCAATTCTCCTCGCCAGTTCTTCATTCTCCTCGTCGATCACCACTTTTCTTCCCTGGTTTGGCAATTCCGAGTCAGAATGCGATTTTGGAACCCGCATCTGAGAACCGTTAAAAAGATCAATCCTCACAGAGCATTCTGACAACGTACTGTCCTCAAATGTGCTCCAAAGTGATTCACGAGACGTGGTATCCAGTGAACTCCTCCCAATAGAATAAGACTCATCAGTGCTGCCAGTAATATTTGCCCGCAAACTTGGAATTTCGAATTCATCATTCTGCAAGGAGTAACTAGAATCAGATGTGTCGTCATGATTCTTGGTCGATTTCTCTTTCTTAGTCATATCCAGTTTCCGAAGAAGTAATTTCATCATCTTAGGCTCACTTCCATTTGAAAGGGTTGATATTCCTTCGCTCTCGGACGAAGTGACAGGGTCGAAGAAGATATCCTTTTTCTTTTCTCCATCGGAAGATACGGGATCAAAGAATAATTCTGACTCGTCGCTTTCTGGAGTGTTTCCAGTAATTGGAGAAGAATAAACTCCATCAGATCCGGAATCCAGATTGATGACAGAAGATCTTGGTCCCCCCGTAGAACAGCGAGAGGCATCGTGGTTTTTGATTTTCAGAGTTTGAGGGTTTACAAGAAGGTGGGCTAGTTCAGAGGCAGTGGCTTCTTCAGCTGGGGAGCATATTCCATTTTCTTCGAGTTCTCTGTCCAAGTCGAAGAAGAGGTCAGATTCCGGACTGTGTCGAGGTTGATGATTCAGAACGTGGCTTATGTTATCTGATGAGTTTGTAGAAGAACTCGTTCCATTTCTGATGTTGGGGGAATTAAGCCAGGAGGTTTCATCAGGTTTGGATATATCCACATTGTCGTGATTTTCGTGTTCTCCATCCAGAGAAGTTAATCGTCTGTGCAGGCGTCTGGCGAAGGCCTCCGCTCTGCCCCGACAACTGCTTGGAAAAAGGGAGCTCACCAAGCCGCAGGCTGGTCCTCCGTTGCGGGTGTTTCCGGCAGAATCGGTACTTCCCATTGTCAGGGCCGCTCCTGTGCTTGTTTCACCGTGACTCGATGGCGATATCGAGTTTGTTGAAGATTCTTCCAGGCTCCTTCTTCCGTTGATCCCCTAAAATTAAATAAAAGATATTAGTTTTATGTTTAATTCGGCGCCGATTCGTTTTATCAATTGATTTCAGCAAATTCTTTTCATTTTCTAAGATAATTTAAAGATGATGCAAAAAACCTGATGACCTTAAATTTTGTTTGATATTTTGCGTCAAAGTAAAAACTACGTCACGCTATTTTAAACACTTTTTCCACCCCTCCCCTTCTTTGACAGAGATCATCATACAAAGCTTGAAACCTCCAGGATGACGCCAAAAATTCGACACCCCCCCCCCCCTTTAAGTCAACATTTTTTCTTCGTTTTCATTTGATGAACAACTAAAAGAAAAGACAAAACATACAAACACAATATTTTAACAGACTTCACAGCTCAAAAGTCTTTCAAAACAGGGAAAATATGGTGATTTTTCACGAAAATAGAGGAATAACTTATATTAAATAAAATTAATATATAGTTACCATATTGAATTCAATATGAAAGGCGTAAGAATTCAACTCGAGATATAATACATTTTCAACAAAATAGTTGAATTAGCAACCAAAAGAAAAAAATTTTCTACCAAATTTTCAACGAAAAAGTTGAGTTTTTATGCTGAAAAGTCGAATATTTTAGAAAAAAGTTTACCTTTAAACCCGAAAAGATAAATTCCCAGCTAAGAAAGGTAAATTTTTAGCTGAATATTGAATTTTCAACAAACAAATTAGTTCTATAACAAACAGTTACTGTCTAAATTTGAATTAGTAAAATATAACTGATTGTCAGTTAAATTCTACTAATTGCTGTAGCTAGAATTGAGTCCCTGACAATTAGTAGAATTGTATTGATTGGATTAGTGAAACGAAAATTACTAATTGATAAGTTATAGTTGCACTGTAAAAAAAGTGGATGCAATATTACCACGTTGAACGTTGGAAACTTTTCGGGTCACCTGTAACGTAGTAAATCTACGTCTTTTTTGGTGAATTGAATGTAGAGCATTTAAATTACAAAAGGCTTGTGATTTCGCAACCAGCTGTCCAATGACAGTTCGTTTGTAAGATAACCTAAAAAACTCGGCGTGTGATATAACCCTACTCGTAAAATGCGCTTTCTTTGTAATGATCAATAATTTTCGTTTGTAAAAAAAAATGAGGAATTGGAATCATGATGGAAGAAATAAATAAGAATTTCAATTGTATTTAAGAATATATGAGCGTTTGAATTATGCACGAATAAAACTTTAAAGAACGAAATTTTTGTTCGAAATAAATATGGCAAATTGCCTTCAAGTTTCGCGAACTTTTTAAAATATAATAAATAATATATTAACATTTTTATTATACACTGTCCTCAAGCAGAAAAAGAACGGTAAAAACGTTGATTTGCATCCGAATTCTGCTTTTTTGCAATCACAATTTTTGTGCGTCCAGCGCACAAATCGGAAATTACAAAGTTGCCTCACATGACATTTCGCATATAATTGCACCACTATCCACACATAACCTTACTAACATGTTGTCAAATGACAGTGCACTTGTTACATTGATTTCCATTTTGTGATTTTACAATCGACAGATAAATTTATAGGTCATTGTTATTTTATCACGTTTAAGGTGACCCGAATAGTTTCCAACGTTCAACGTAGTAATTTCACCGAATATTGTAATATTATCAATCTCATGTTTTTTCACACTGATACAGGAAGTTAAATTACATATGCAATTGTGATTTGAAATTTCATTTGTAATTTTATCACGTGAAATATGGTAAATTTTATGAATTACGACAAGTTAAATTACAACTGATCGATTCTTTTATTTTCACTTTTTTACAGTGTGTATTAAAGAAATCAGTTAATTTTAAGAGCTTATGTTCCAAATATATTTGCAACCCATTTTTAAATGTGAATCTGTTTACAGTTTCAAATTTGTTCACACATGTAATAATTTCTTATTCATTTATTAAAAAGAAAATTTCAAAATACACTTTATTATTTTAAATAATATTGAAGTATAAACAAAAGCTTAATTCAAAAATTGTTCCTCTATCAATTTATTTTAAGTCTATAATTGATTCACTGCAGTTACGGTATAATTGATTGACTTCAGTTACGGTGTTTTTACTGTTAAAATTAGTAAACTTCTGAAAATAACTGATTTATCAATTCAAATTAAGTGTACTGAATGAATTAGTAAAATTTCTACTAATTCAAACTTAGAGAGTACATTTACAGATAAAGAGCTGAATTTTCAAGCAAAAGAGACAAATTTGTTAGAAGACAGTTAAATTTGCAATTCAAAAAGGATGAATATTCAATCCAAAAAGACGAATTCGCAAACAAAGCAATTGAATTTTCGAACAAAAAATATGAATTTTCATCAAAATATTTAATTAAAAAAAACAATAATTATGAACCAAACAGTTGCACTTACAATCAAATAGTTGAACTTCCAAACGGAGCGAATTATCAATAATATAGTTGAATTATTAACTAAATAGTTGAATTTTCAAGCCAGAAAGAGGTGTTTTTCAGAAGACAGTTGAATTTTTAATTTTTAATTAATTTTCAACAATATCATTGAATGTTCAACAAAAATTCTGCATCTTCAACAACAACAAAAATTGTAGTTGAATTTTTAATCTACAAAGATTCATTCGCAACGAAAAATATAATAGTTGATATTTCAACCTAAGAAGGATTTTTATTCTAACTCAAAAGCAGTCGAATCTAACCGAACAGATGGATTCTCAACGAAAAATGTGATAATTGATATTCCAACCCAAAAATATGTTTATTTTAAATTAAAAAAAAAACAGTTTAATTCAACCAAGAAGACCAGTATTCTACAAAAGAGTTGAACTTTCAACCAGGAGAGATTTTTCGGTCAAGCGAGAAAAATAATTTCAACCAAATTGTTGAATTTTCAAACCAAAAAGGCCAATTCTCTAGAAAAAAGTTGAATTTTTAATTCGAATTTTTTCCAAATTTCCAACAAAACAGTGGAATTTTTAAGCCAAAAAAAAATTTTTTCTACAAAATTTGCAGTTAAATTTTTCAATCAAGGAGATTAATTTTCTATGAAAAAGACGAATTTACAACAAAATATACAAATTTATAACCAAACTGTTGAATTTTCAACTAAAGATTATCACTTTTTAACCAATAGTGGAACAGTTCAATTGTCAGTTA
>CAKNWT010210715.1:10659-25185 GCA_932066315.1 Andricus coriarius
TAGTTAAATCTTCAACCAATAAAATTAATTTTCAATAAAGTAGTTCACCTTTGAACCAAAAAATATGAATACTGAAAGGAAAATTTGATGGTTGACTTTTCAACTAGGAACTATTATCAGTTTTCAGCCAATAATGGATTATTTCTATTTTCAGTTAAAGAAGTTAATTTGCAACTAACAAAAACTAATTTTCAACAAAATTTTTAAATCTTCAACCAAATAGTTCGCATTTAAGTGAAAAAATGATGTATTTACAGGCTTTACTTGTAAAATAAAATGACTAATTTTCATTTTTTCAAGCATTTAAAAAAACTGTTATTCACATTTATATTTTCCAGATATATTCGAACAGCCCCAAAGGTATTTGCAGAAAAAATTTGTCGACGCAACTATTTAGCAAGGTATATATTATAATGCATTTCCTGTAATCAGAAAAACTCTCAAACAAATACTCTACTGATTATGGGGAAATCAAGATGTTACTAAATATATTTAATTGAGAGAGAAAATAGTATGAAATTTACTTAAGAAATATTTTTGAACTAATTATTGGTAATTTTTACAATCGATTAGTAAAAACTACTACACGGATTAGTTAAATATAAGTAAGAATTGGTAAAAAAAATCACTGGAGACAATTAGTTATCGCCTTGTTACTAGTTCATATTTAGATTGTATGACAGTAAATTAATCGTAAAATCATCAATATTAATATTAATAACTATCGCAGTTGACGAAGTTGTAGAGGCATCTCATACGTTTTGAATAGTTATATCAGGAAACATTTTTTTAAACAATAAATCATTTTAAATGGTCGAAAGGACACGAATTTTGGTGAAAAGACATTTTTATCTGAAATATTAAACTTGAACGCATTATGAGGACAAAAGGTCAGGTCTTGGAAAGTAATATTTATGATTATACTTTCAAGAATCGTACTGTTATTAATGATTGTATAGTTTGAAAGAGAAAAGCTGTTTGTTGATGAAAAGATTTAAAACATTGTTGAATTGTTAATTTAACCAAATTTCTGGCTGAATTTTTTCTCATGCCAGTTCCTACCAAACACTTAAATATTCTACGATTTTAATCATTAATTACCAATTTTATGGGTAAAAACATTACCTTCAACTTGACGATATACTATGAAAAATTGGATAAAACCGTAGCTTAATAAAACCGTGTAGTTTCACCTATACAAATTTTTTATTTTAAACTTTAAGCCTTAATTTTTTTTCTGAAAAATACCATTAATAATACCATTTCGATTCTTGAAAATAAAATAAAATTATTTTCAGAACTTTCCTTCCGTCCGTATAATGTAAAAATCAGGTAGGGGGAAGCGGGTAAAGCAGCGCGGTTGCTTTTAGAAAAATCTGCGTATTATGAACGAGTGAGGTTAGGTTTGCTATATGCATTTATGTATGCAATATTAAATAGTGAAAACATTATGTTATTTCAGATAATTATTTAATTTTTATGGTGAAAAGATTGTTTTGAGTTTTTTGCGTCTATTATGAAAGTTGCGAAAAAATCATGGAAGCTTATTATAGCATTTTGCTTCGAATGTATTAAAACTTTGTTAATGTTGATCTTCTAACTTTCCAACTCTTCAAAATTTGGTTCGATTGTTAGAAAATTATTCTTAATTTGCAAACACATAAAATTAATATTGCGGGCTGCATTACCCGAAAGGTAGGGTAAGTTCACACACGTGAACTTTTTTTAGAAGATCTAATTATTAATTATTTGAATTGACATACATTCCATTTTTCCTATGCACAAAGCAAAGCTAAGATATTGATCTACGTGTTAAATATTTTGCCATAACATTATTTATTACATTTTCATTTCTTATGATCGATATATGTTATGCGCGCCGCATTACCCGCTTCTACCGTACATACAATTTTTTTGCGATTAACTCAGAAATAATTGAGTATTTTAGCATGAAGTCACGGTCATGATAGGGTAGGTGGAAATGTCAAGAAGGCTAGAAAAGTCGGTACATATTTATATGTGAATGCACAAAAAGATCAAACGTAATTGCGGAAATGCATTCTACATTTGAAAAATATTACTATTCATACATTTATAACTTACTTTTACGTTAAAAATTTTTATTCGAAAAGAAGTATGCATTCACATGTAAATAAGTACCAACTATGCTAACCTTCCTGACATTTCCACCTATTCTATCATGATCGTGACGTCATGCTACAATACTCAATAATTTCGTGGTGTTAACTACTGCCCTGAAATTAAAAAAATCATGACGCAATTATTAAAATGTTATATTCATTTTGAGATGAGTCATGAGTATAAAAAATATAAACAATGCAACAGTAGAATTTTTTTTCACGAATAAAAACTCTAATTCATGAAACGACGCTTAGATAATTTAAACTCAACAACAACATTCTTTAATTAGTACAGATATCGCCTTTTACTGATAATTTCAAAAAAAAATCTTCCACTGTCTTTGAAAATTCTGAACTTGTTTCAGGACTTTTTTGTTCTGTGTGATAGAGCGATTAATCACATTTAATTTGAAACCTAAACGTAATAGATAAATCTTTATTTCTAATATATGATTACTTGATTAATACCTCACATTTGAGTCAAAAATCTTTCCTGATCTGAAATGCTTCTTGACATCCTGTCTAATTATACTTTCAAGTTATCTGTTTTTTTAGTATCTTGTGGACAAAAAAATAAAACAGAGATAAAAATAAGTGCGAATATCTATTCGTAAGTCTACTTGTACACAGATTGATATCCGAGATGAGAGGATTGTAAAATATTAATCGGAAATCCAGAGTGGTTTCATGTATCACGCAAAAGGACATTAGCCTCTGAGTAAAACCTTGACTTACGTAACGATTATCTATTGTATGAACGACTAGACTTACGATAGACGGTTGAACAAGTATTTGTGAAACACACATCAATCAATGGTTCGTACTTGTGTCTGCTTTACAGATATCAATTAAGATAAAATGAAAATATTTATAGACACTACTATTAACTTATTACTCGCTTACAGTCATTTAATTATTTATTTAAATAATTGGGTGCATATTTTGTTAAGAAATAAGTCTATACAATAATAAAGCTTGGTGTAGTTTTTAAAATTACTTGGTGCTTGATTGTTAATTATGAGTTGATTATTGATGGTCGTACACAAGATCAGTCAATTTGACTTCATCTCGAATAAGAACCAATTCCCGATTTCCAATATGATTAATCGAAGTTTTGCATTCGTTCAGAGGTTATTACTTTTAATCATCGATGCCATGTGGCCGGCGCCAAAAATAATTGTGACGCAGTCACAGCTCTGGGAATCACAAAAAATACATTTTTCCCTGTTCACTTTTAAGCGATTATTATAATAATTTTTGAATACTAAGGAATCATTCACAAAGCACGTGATATGCTAGGGGGGGGGGCCCCACTTAAGGTTCCTAAAAAATGTATCACTTATATTGTGAATGGTCCCTAATTGCTTAGTTATATAAATTGAGAAAATAATTAAACATCTTAGAACTCAAAAGAAAATATAATATAAATTATTATAAAAGTGATTTCAGACTTCACAACCAAAAATGTTCACCCAACAGGGTAAATAGGGGGATTTTTCAAACAAATAGAAGACTAAATTATTTTAAATAACATTAATGTAGGTACCACATTCCTAAGATTTCAAGTCTAAGTTAAAAATTCGAATGTTTTAGAACAAATTTGACTTTTAAGCCCGAAAAACGAATTTTCAACCAATAAGTTAATTTTCGACCAAGGAAAATAAATTTTCAACTAAATAGTTGTATTTCCACACAAAAATTAATTTTCAGCCAAACAGTTATATTTACGAGCAAATAGTTGAACTTTCAAGCAAAAGAGACAAATTTTCAACCAAAAAGATGCATTTTTAACCAAATATTTGAATTTTCAACCTATAAAGATGAATCTTCCACCAAATGATCACATTTTCAAAAAGAAAATTGAACTTCAACCAACAACAGTTAAATTTTAAACCAAGTAGTTCAATTTTCAAGCCAACAAGACGAATCTTTTAGAAGATAGTTGATTTTTCAACCAAGAAAGAGGAGTTTTCAACTAAAAAACATGATTTTACTACCAAAAATTGAATTTTCAATCGAAAAGGATGAATTTTCTATCAAATCAACAAAGACGAATGTTACATTTTTTTTTGAGTTTTCGAGCAAAAAGATGACTTCTTAAGAAAAAAGTTGAATTTTCAACAAAATAATTAAACTTTCATTCAGATAACACAATTTTTAAGCAAGCAAGATGAATTCTGGATCAAAAATATGATATTATATTTTTCAGTTAAAAAGAAGAATTAACTTTCAACCATTAAAGATGAATTTTCTGCCAAAAAACATGATTTTTTAACAAAATAGTAGAATTTTTAACAAAATAATTAAATTTGTATCCAAATAGAAGCCATTTTAACGACCCAAAAATATAGTCGAATTTTCCAATAAAACGAATTAAGTTTCAATAAAAAAAGATAACTTTTCACCAAAGCAGTTGAATTTTCAAAAAATACTATAATTTAATCCAAAAGAGATTAATTTCATACCAAATATGATAGTATACTTTTCAATAAAAAAGAATTAACTTCTTAATAAAATAGTACCAGTTTTAACCAACCAAAAATATAATAGTAAATATTTCCAATAAAAAGAATTAACTTTTAACCAAGGAAGATTAATTTTCAACCAGAAAAGATGACTTTTTAACAAAACAGTTGCATTTTCAACAAAATAATTCAATCTTTAACCAAAATGATGAATTCTGAACCAAAAATATGATATTTATGTCCCCGAAATGACCGAGAGTGGGTATTAACACGTGAGCACTCTCCAACTTAAAATCAGTTTTTCTCGAAAAGCCGGTTTTCAATTTATTTGCGAAACATTTAAAGTATCCCTAAATCATAACTTTATTATGTCAGTTATTAGTATTTAATTATATAAATTTAGATTTCCCGGTCGGAGGCCATCATGCGTGGTTTGACCTTAAAAAATAAAAATAAAATCAATTACAGAAAAAAATACTGGGAAAGTTTATCAATTTTTAGTTTTGTTACAACACTGATAAAAAATACATTTATTATATCTGTTTCCGAATTATAAAATTACATATCATTAGTTATACAAATTATTACGTCTGTATGAAATGTACTTCTGCACTTGACATTCTAAAGCCCAGATTTGTCATTGATAACAGCAATCGACATTCACAAATAAAATACATTTTTTGTCCGATCCCCCTTGAAAACGCACCATTGCATGCACGTGAAGCAGGCGTAATGTGGCTGCTTCCAGCCCAGTAACGTTCGCACATGCGCACTCCGCCGCCGGGTCAACATGAAACTTTACGCCCGCTACACATACACTGCACCCCGCAAGTGAGAATATGGAGGAATTGATCTTTATCTTTGAAAAAATTCTATTGCTAGACCCGACAGTCTCCCTTCTGCAAAGGACGCTATTTCTTCCTTTCACCTATAATCTAATATTGTCAAGTACACCAAACATCCTCTATCTACTTCGCATGCTTGTTTTCAAGGAAGGGGATAAAAAGTATGGTGTGTATCAAGGGCGTAAAGCTATTTTGCCTTCTTTACGCCCTCGATATACAATATACTAATTCCTCCTTAATACCTATCTCTAGCGTCACTATAAAACGTATTCAATGAAAGCATTGTAAACTTTATGACAATCAAGAAGACTGTATACAGTTTTAAATTCATATTCAGTTGGAAAATTAAAATCTTTTATAATCGAAACCAAAATAGATACATGTGTTCACTTTAGTTAAGATTATCATTATACAATAATAGTCCACAAATTAAAAACTCAACAGGATTTAAAGTGTCGATTCAAAAAAAATTGGTGTAGAAAGAAAAATCGAAAAACAAATGAAAAATTAAAATAAGAAAATCATTACAGGTCTATAATGTTTTTTCTATAATTTTTTCGCGATTATATTGAAATATTTAAAGAATTAATGCTTTAAGAAAATTACAAAAGTCAAATTTTGGGAAATCCAACGGTTTTTAGTATGTACCTATGTGTTAAAGTTTTATGATAACGATTGCGATTTCGGACTTTGCCTGGAATGTAATCATTCAAATAAACCAAGTACAATACAGTTAATATACCAAAGCCAGTACCTTTATTTTAATAATTCTAAAATTCCAACTGATGTGAAGTAAGTTTAAAAAGTTATTATTTGCGCATTCTTAATATCCAATAAACATCTACGTAATAATCATGATATGTATTTGCGTCAGAAAAATTGATTCTGTATTATGTATGTATATTTTTTAAATTCTTATCAGAGAGGGTATTATATTTGTGTAAAATGTGACCCCCCCCCCAACCGTTTTTGTCAAATGTCAACGTTTTAAGACCTTCTGAACTCGAAAAACAGGTTTTCGCGAATGTGTTTGGGTGTCTGTAGATTTTTAGTCTGTTAGCACGATACCTTTCAAAAGAATTGACAGATTGGATTGGCCTTTGGTATACTATTTAAGTGTCCTAAACTGAAAGTCCAGTTCGTTAGCCAGCAGTTTTGGATCAAAGTTCAAAAAGTTAGAGCATTTTCAAAATTTTTAAGACAACTTTTTTTAAGCTTTGAAAATTGTATGTACGGCTATTCGTAGTATACAAACAGATGAACGATTTATCCTTATGACGTTTTTTGATAAAGCAAATCAACAGAGTTACAGCATTTACAAAATTAAAAAAAAAATAAAAACAAAAAATGAAAATTTTGAGTCAAACAACACACGACATGAAAACAGTTGAAAGGAGAAAAACGTTACTTTTTGAACATCCTACAATACCGTCATAACAACTTTTTGAATTTTCTTTAAAAATCGAAAATTCAAGTTTTCATCGCAAAAAAAAAAGAATGAAAAACCGGAAATTCTACTTTGCGGTCAAACTATACAAGGTACGAAAAAAGATGAATAGATAAAAATTGTGCATTTAAAAAAAAATCTTTAAATTTGTTAGTAATCACTTTTTGACACAAGTTATGCAATAGTTAATAGACCAAAATTGCTCAACCAAAAATTTTAATAGTAAAAAATAACATTAAAAAGAAAAAAATTAAATTTTTGGAAAAACCACACAAAAGGCGAAAAAAAAAGAAAAGAAAAAAGTTGTTCAACCAAAAAAGACCTACAAATTTTTTATAAACTTTTGTTATAAAAGTACATTCAAAATTTAAAAAACTAACTTTTTGGAAAACAGCGGGACAAGTGGTTAGAAAAAAAGCACAGTTTCAATGACAATTTTAACTCCAGAAGCAAGCCGACTCGGTTACTATTGTCATCGAAAGGGTACTATTTTCATATTTTTCCTAACGTCGACCACTTTCTAGGAACAGGAGAAAGTCTATGCTTGAAAAAGGAGGCCGAAACCCCCTGTTTTTTGGGATGTTTTGGCCCTCTAACTGTTGACAACAAAATTTTGGGACAAAAGTGATAATATCGTTAATTCAGAAGATTTCAAGCTTTCAGATGCTTTTTATTAAACAATTCACTTTTTTCTTCGAGATAGTTGTAATCAAAAGAAGGGAGGAGCCTCGACTTTTGGCCCCGACTCTAGTAATGCTGTCAGTGTGGTGGTGTTTGGAACTAATAATCTGTCAGCAGCTGACACCGTTCGGTAAAGGGCTATCTAACGCTCACTTTTCACGGGGCGTTATAGGCTCAGAACATGGTGGTTTCAAATAAAATGGTTTCAAAATTAGATGTTCAGAATAACACAATTCTAATCCTGAACATTGATCTTGCAACTTTATTTTTAACCTTTCAAATTACAAGATTCCCTGTCAAAAAAAATTCACGCTGTCATTTTCACTGTTCGAAATTAAGGTATTTTTATTTAATTTTATTTAGTTATCCTGCCGTGCAAAACAAGAAACCCGTTTACGAATGACGATACAATGAACAAGGTCATGTAATTACAGGTTTTTGTTTTCCTGTATTGGTAGCTACAGATCTTTTATTATGTATGACTAGAAATTTTTCAGATGCGGGCGAAATAAAATTATTTATTAAACCCTCATTTTCCATTATTTTATTATAAATCATATAACGTACATATGAAAGAGGGAGTTTTTACGATATCAAATTTCTTTAAAAATGTAGCTATGGGTTTTCTTGTTTTGCACGGCAGTATTCAAACCTTCAAAATTTAACTCTTTCAGAAAATTTAAAAATTGAACAAATACAAACATATATTGCGTAATTGAAACTTTTCTTAAACTGGAATCCTTTAAAGTTTAATTCAAGTCGTTTAAAATTAATAATTATCATATTGTGATTTATACCAGATTTAAAAATTCAACAATTGCAGTTATACAAGTGAAGGATTTACAAAATGGAACAACTGAAATTGTAACGTTTAAAATTGAAAATATAGCACTCGAAAATTTCAACTATTGAGGCTGTAATTTAGAAATACAAAGTTTCATTTTAAAGAATTTCAAGCTATACAATACTAAATGAACAGTAACATATCGCTCAGTTTTTAAAGTTTATAATTTTTTTGAAGTGTTTAATATTATAAATTGTTAAATTTGAAGAATTTTTAGGTTGTTAATGAAGGCTAAGAGGTCTAATTATGAATCTGCAAACGTGTAGTTATTTAAAAATTTTAAATAATGTATAAAGGTTAAATCTGAAATTTACAATTGTTAAACTATTACGGCTTTCGATTTGAAACAATGCAATTTTTATTTTTTAAAGACTGCAATTTTTAACGTTTCAGTTCAAAAAATTTTTAATTTTTAAATTCAGAATTGTTTATTCTCGAAATTTTACTAGGTCAGTTACTATTTAAATTTAAATATCAATATAAAATTGATGGAATCGGTTTCGGCCAGATAAAATTCAATAATTAAAGATGTTACCGGTTCGAACCCAGGTCATCAGATTGCTAGTCTGCTACTCTTGCTCACTACTAAGTAAGCTACGAAGAGTACGAAATTATTTTTTTACAACTTCCTACAAACGAATTACGTCGCTATTCCTAGATTTGTAAGAAACCTGATTTTCCAAGGTCTAAATTCAATACAAATTTGATGAAATGAGTTTTGGCCAGATAGATTTCAACAATTAAATATGTTACCGGGTTTTCCTCTACTGGTGCTTCATTTTATCGTCCCATGTTGTTATTTAAATAATTTTATTTAAATATTGATTCTATGACTTGTAAAAAAAAGTATCTCTAGCTCCACTGAGATTTGAACCCAGTTCTTTAAATTGCCGGTCTGGTACCCTTGCCCACTGAGCCACGGAGACTACTTTAAATTTGCAATTTCAAGTTTTTGAAAAACTATTAACTTTTACTTTATAATTTATTACAACTTCAACAATAGCATTTGATACAGAATTTTTATTTCTATATTATGTTTTCAAAATATAAACTTATTAAATATTAAAGTTCAACTTTTAAAATATTTCATTAATTTATGCTTCCAATGAAACGCCTTAGTTAAACGGCTTAATTTTTTTGTGCAAACCTTCTAAGCACTATATTTATCAATTTTTTTATTTAAAAACGAACGATTAGAAATTAAGAGTAAAACATACAAAATCTTCAAAACAAAACTTATGAATCAAACAATTAATTTTTACTATTTATGAAGCATATTCAGCATTACTAATCTCTAGTCTGAAAAGGAAAAAAACAATCTTTTACCATGAGGATAGTAATGGAAATTTATTTTTCATTTTGAAAGAAAGAAAAAAGCAATATAAAATATTTATCAAAATAAAAGTTATAATCATTACTATTTGTGGTAATAAAAAGTTTGATGAATATTTAAGATTTAAAAAAACTGCTTTTATTCTAAATGGAGGCTTCAAAAATAGAAAAAAAACTTGTTGACACTTAAATTTTTACCGATAATACGCTCTAATTATAGTCTAAGACTTTCGGATAAGCCGCAACTTTCTAAAATTTGTTATAACACTAAGAAAAAAAAATTTGTAATTGAAAGAAAATTTCTTTGAATCAAAAAATAATATTTAATGGTTCTCAGTCAAAGAAAAGTTTTTTTGATTCAAAGATATGTCTTTGGATTCAGAGAAATTTCTTTGGTTTACAGAAAGGTTTTTTTGTTCGATTGAAAATTTTTCTTTAATTTAAATTGACTTTCTGCTTTTTGAAGCTATTTTTGGTTAAATGAATAAAATTGTGTAAAAAAATGGTTTCTTTAATTCAAGACAATTATTTTTTCTGAGTGAACGTTTATTACAAAGTTCAAGACAATCCTCGAAATAATAGAAAATCCGTGAATTATACCATGAATCTCGAAATATCTTTTCACTATTTCGAACACCATAGAATAATTTGCGTAAATATTTTCATTATTTCGATAATTGTCTTAAACCTTGCAATAAACGTTATACGAAATTTTTAAATAGTTGTAGCCTGTCCCAAAGTCTTAGATATTCAAGTATCTTTAAAATCTTTATGTGAAGTCTGTCGAAATCTTTCAAATCTGTATGAAGTTATTGAAATCTTTGAAATATTTATAAACTCTTTTAAAATCCTTGAAATCTTATAATCTGGTATACATTCAAAAATCGAGTGGTCAACCGCTCGTTAGCACATTAAATTTATACTACAGCCAAATCCTAAAATTATGTATAGTATTGTACCTAATGTAATACATATTCAAATTAATTCTTTATTTATGCATAGCATATTGTTCACGTGATGGTGAAAATCGAAAATATGTCTATCTGACATTGCCTGCAATGTTGTAAAGGAGACGGTCAGGTCGGAATTCATTGGAACATCCAGCCGCTTTATTTTTATCTTTCAACGTGATCCGGCTGTTTATTTCGGTACGTCCGTTAACCGATGCACGTACACTATATATATTTAGATGTTGTGGCCAACATCGGTATAAACTTTATCCAACAAAATTTTATTGGAGAAAATTATTCGCAAAATAAGAGAATTGTTATCCTAAAACAATGAGAATAGTTTTTATTTTTATTTTATATTTAAAAAGATTTGAATCATCCAGAAAGGAATATTGTACAATAACAATGTTGAATTACTACACTGAGTACTGATACTTCTTTTGTGGAGTCCTTTGGATTCGAGGCTTCTTTTATCTAAAAATTGGGCTATAACATTATTAGAGACAAATTACTGATATTATTAATTATGTATGGAGCCTTGTAATGAGGTTATCTCTTAGAAGATGAGACCAAGGCGATTTTTTCACCTCGTTTCTCTCTTGTCCTCATTGGATTTTTGTGTCCACACTTATGTAAGTGCGTGCTTAGGATCTGTATCACTACAAATGTGCAATCACCACTCTGATGAAGCATGTAATTTATATAACACATTTCGCAAGAATCAAGAATTCACTTAAATTATACATTTATGAAGTGATTTTTACATTTTGATTTTGGGATACCACGTTTTTGTAATCCTAAAAATGATAATGTATGATAAATGGAGACGGGAGTTAAGTTAATATTATGTATATACTATTTAAAAATACTGCAAACATACTTTTAAAATATTTAATGAATGAAAACTTAAACGCCAGTGAAGTTTAATACCAGCATGGAAAAGAACAGAAAAACCGCAGCTTCCTAATTTTTAATTTCTCTGAGAAATGTAAGTTTTTTTTAAATCTGAAACTTGTTACTTTTCATTTATTTAAAAAATCATAAATGCGAAGACGCATTTGTCTTTTTACAAATGCTGAGTTTGCGGCTTGCACTTGCCAAGAATAAAATCAAGCAGAACATACACCACCGCAAATTTATATTTAGATCCAATGAAAATATTGTGAAAGCACATAAGTGTTTTTTCGAGGGCCTTTGATGAAAGGCTATGAAATACCTGGAAACGTACATTTAAAAAAAAGCGTCAAACTTATTTCTTTAGAATGGAAACATTTGTCCTCTTTTCAGCAATTTTTAACTTGAAAATATTATATTTGCATACCATAATGTATAATACATAATTTAATGATTGATATAATACTGTTTATATATATATATATATATTTCAATCATTTTCTCTTCTCCAAACATTACAACTGACCTTTAATATTGTGAGAAGAAAGTTCACGAATCTATGGACCATTTTGCAGAAGGAATGAGTGGCTAGCTGACATTTAAAGATCGACGTGGCCAACATTTGTTGGCGAACTTGCTGAGTTCTATGTGCTGTTTACTTCGGCAAAAATATATTCAGATGAGTTTATTTGTGTGGCAGTGGTAGCATAACTGTGTATTTGTTTTAACAAAGTGTGTCACGAGTCTAAAAGTAGCTAGTAAAAACTAGGATATCATCATACGAGTCACTAGACTATTTGCTTCTGTAAAATATTAAAACAATATTTGTGCGAAATCGATTGCATCACTGCTTCTCAGATTTTGTCAAACAAATTTTAATTTAAAGGTAAGAACATTGCCGAAATAAAGTAAAGTGGCATAACACTGAAGAGGGAAAACACTTTGACATTTTTCGTAAATTTAAATTATAGAAAGCTTCAATTCAATTTACGAAATATATAATTATGAAAATAACTCTGGAATCTTCATCGCGATGTACTTCATAACGCTTATCATTTCATATGCTGATATTGCTGATGAATTCGATCTGCAACAAACTGACTCCAGAATGTAACAGTCTTTTGTTTCTTGATATTGTTGATACAGATTTTCGTATCAAACAAATACCGTTGCGGCAAAAATGATATCTTCAGATTTACCGAGCTATGATTTTCCAAAAAAATTACCCTTAGGGGTCGTCCATATATTACGTAACGCTCTTAGGGGGGAGGGCGAGGAGCTCAAGAAGGACTGTTGTATATGTCAGTTTTGAGATCTTATCAAAATCTATATCCAGATGAAGTTATTTCGATTGAACGGGAATTCTTTAGTTGGAATCGGAATATCAGGAACTAATTACATCAACTTTTTATATTTCCAACCAGGGCGATTGAAGTATAATAAACTTTCGAGATAAGAACGGTTTCAGGCATGGCTTGCATTGGCCTTCAGCATATCTCGGGGGAATTCAAACGTAAACAAGGAGGGCCGCATGAATCGCTTCTGTTGGATTTGGACGTATGACACAACCTGATGCAACTAGCACGCTGAGAGTGCGGCCTTCCTGCTGTTTGTCACGCTTGCCTAAGCAGCACCTCTCACGCTCCACGCATCACCAAGTTCCGTGGCCTCAAGTTCTAGGAATAGCGTAAACTCAGGGAGCCTATCTCGGGAGTTGAGTGTAACTTGAATCTTTATAATTTAAGAATTTTCAATTGCAAATATGCAAAATTGAATGAATATCCATTTTACAGAAATTTTCAAAATTGTATAATTTTTAATCTTAAAAATTGAACTAAATATTCCAAAAAAACGTTCAAAATCATATCGTTTGAAACTTACAAACATTCCAAATTGATCAATCTTCAAATGTAAATCATAAAAGGTGAAGACTTTTAATTTCAAATCGTTAGATTGAAGAATTTTCAATTTTAAATCTTCACAATTGAGCCAAAAAAATGTTCAACATTACCTATCTTTCAAATTTAAATCTTGAAAATTGAATACTTTGCAATTCTGTATATTCAAAATAAAAAAATTTTCAATTGTAACTCGAGAAAATTGTAGATCGTCAAATTTCATAATTTTTATTCATACAGCCTTAAAATGGAAGAGTTTTTAATTTTAAATCTTCAAAATAGACCTATTTCAAAAAGGTATTCAAAATTTCATAATTTTAAACTATAAACATTAAAAATTAAACAATTTGCCGAATTTTCAATTGTAAACCTCATCAAAATTAGGTTACATTGCAGAATAGGCTTTATTTATCGTTCAATTAAAGATTCTAATAGTTAGTTGCCGAAAAAAAAAATTCCAGCCAAAACAGAGGTGCAACCAATTGCAACCAAAATTATATGAAAGCCGATGTAGCTATTTTAATATTTATTTCAATTTATAAGTATAAATTATACTGTATAGTACTTTATATCTAAGCATATATTTATTTGATTATAATGCCATTAAATTAAGAAACACGCAATCAGCACGCGCAGCGCGCTTTTTTGGTTAGTAGTAAGGTAATATAAGAGGGTAGGGCGAAGTGAAAACCAATATTTTTTTAAATTTATTTTTGGGACATGTGGAAAAGTTTTGGTATTCTATCAGGATACACCCATAATTAGAAACAAATTAAATATCACTCTTGCCACACTATTAAATTATTTATATAAATTATTTTTTTTTTAATTCAGAAAAGAAGAAAGAAGTTTCTCTTAACAAAATGCGGAAAGATTATGCAGACAATTTTTTTAAAATTTGGAATAGGTGTTTCATTAATCAGATTAAAAAATATATAATTTAATTTTTTTGATCGAAAATTATTTTTTCTAAAATATGATTTTATATTATTGGATTATTGTTACGGCAGCGTTATAGGGGGGGGGGGG
>CAKNWT010210719.1:0-10987 GCA_932066315.1 Andricus coriarius
CATAATGTATAATTACTATATAAATTTGCAGAATTATTTAAAAATTCAAAACTCTTTTTTTTACAATCTACTTATAAAATTTAAATTATCTCGATTATTATTATTAATTATAGTAATTACGTGATTGCCAGCTTAGTCGCTCAAGTTTTCCTTCTATTTGACAATCATCCTTAAATATATGTTTTTAATGAAAGCAATAATTCATCAATTAATTAAAAACGTGAATTGCAAAGAGGCGACATGACCTGAATTTACAGCCCTTAGTTAGTCAATATAGTTTCAATAACCAGTGACAAGGAAGTAGATATAACATTTTAACGAGCACTCAAAAATTCAACGTCTCTTGTTTCAGCTTCTATCGACCGAGAGATTATTTTTATGACAGCACTGCCGCTCCAGGAGGATCTCGAGGCACCAGTTATCTCTACGATCGACCTGAATCATCCACCAAACCAGACTCGAGTGACAGAGACAAACCAACGAGTTCGCCTCTCTCTCAAGATAACAAAAGCTACAAAGACTAGAGAAAAATTAATGTATCAAAATCTTAGTTTTTCTGCAAAAATGGTCACTTAGTTACCCTTTGTGTCCATTGTTAGGGCTGCAAGAAGTCGTGGAATTAAAAAGTGTTAGAAAGTTTCGATTGCAAAGAATCGAATTCTTCATCGGCAAATTAATTATAAGTCCCTTTTTATACAAAATACGAAAAAATACTCACTTTTATGTATAATTTATATTCCATTAAATTAAGTTAAAGTACTATCCATTACGTCGTGAAAGAAGGAAGTATAGGGAAAAATTTCCACTTTAATAAGACCCAGTACTTCTTTTTAATGCCTTGGAAGATAGTGATATACCCAACGAAAAATTCCTGGCTATGTCATGTTTTGATAACAGTAAATACAGCAGGTGTTGATGAACTAAACTGAGTTGTATTTCTTTTATTTTATGAAAAATCAGGTATGAATTTTTATTATTTAAAATTGAGGTAATTTTTCAATTATTTTTTACACGTTTCGTATCGCATGAATGGCCGGTTCAAAGTCCTGGCTGACCAAACCCGCTTTTATCTACTGAAATGACTCTACGGGTTGGACAGACCATATCTACAAACATTATCCGATCTCTACACGTTTATTTTCATTAACTCGATTCATTATGACACATTGCGCAATTCCTGTAATTATACATATAGCCAATAGCAATTAACTTTTTTACACTTGATTTAGTTAGATTCGATTAATTATTTAATAAATAATGACCATGGTGGAAAAATTATACACAGGCATATTTCTATATACTGTTTTTATGTATAACTTTTCGACCTCGGGACTATGTCGCTACATTAATTAGATCGATCATCGAGATTAGGTATGTTTCGTAAAATGAACTTTGACCTCAGTTTTGATATTTTCGTATCGTAGTTAGTATTAAGCAAATTAAGTTTCATTATAAATAGGGTATAAATATTGATAATTCAACAGGATTTCATTGATTTTATTTGGAGAGTTATTTGATTCTCTATATTTAATGATAAATTTAATTTCAATTTATTTTATAAATTTACTTTTTACAAATGTCATGATTTATAGATTGTTTATACTGTTTCTGGTAATATTATTATAAAAAAACCATGAATTTTACATTGAATACAAATACTTTTAATTTTTACACATTAAAATTGTTGAACTTTGAATTTAGCTGTCTCAATTAAGAAATAAATTCTGAAATTCAAATATTTATACGCCTTCAATTTAGACTAAGATGACCTTAATATTTTAATTTTTAATGTAATGTAAACCCATTTTAAGGTTTTATAATTATAAGTAAAATTTTTCTGTGTTTTTTTTTTTTTGTAAAATTCCGTCACCATTCTTTACTGAAGTATTTTTTTGTACAGGGAACAGAATATTAATATTATTGATACTGTAAAACTATGGCATTATCAACTCAATAAAATAAACCTAACAAATGGAATACATTGTTATGATTATTTATATGTATTACAATCTAGGATTTTCTATGCTCATAAATGTACGAAGTGAAAGAAAAAGTTGAAGTCTTTATACAACACATATATTATTACAATGTTATGTTCAAATAGAAGCCATAATACCATGCTAACAAATTTCACAAATTGTTCTATAAATCTCACAAAATTAAAAAAAAATGTTTCTAATTTTAATTAATAAAAGAGTATATTCAATAAAATTAATCATAGCATATATACTGTTTAGCATGAGCGTATGCATGTGGCAATTTCCAAAAAATTTTCTGCGTGTAGCTATTTAAGATATTTTTACATTTTTGTGTAATATTAACGATAATAATAAAGATCACTCGCACTTCTTATATTATGATATATAATAACTTTGAACCTTTTAAAATTCAGTAGATAAAAACACGTAAAGTACCCCAATACATTAATTTTCATGACGATCATCCAAAATGTGCAATTTATATCCACCATATTATTCCTGCCATTTTAAATATCGAAACTTTGGGACAAAATTGTTTAGTACTTTTAGAGTACTCATCGCCCATGAGGGTGATCAAAAATTTATTAGAATTGTTTTTATTTTCCATGCATAGTGCCTGGAAATTTATTCAAATGCACACAAAAAATTCATTTTTTTTAAACTATATTCAGAGGTTCTGCATGCCCCATGAATTTTAATATGTATTTCCGAAAGGAAAAAAATGTTTTTGTAAATTTAATTATAATACATAAAATACTACTTTCTACTTATAATTAAATGTTTATATTGCTTAAACAATTCAATCATGTTTTTAACAATTTTCTCTTTGAATAGTAATAAAAAGTCGCAATTTTTCCCGAATGTTATGACTTATTTTCAACTTTTCAATCAGAGTAAGGTAATAATAATTCAAGTTAACAAATTTAATTGTTTAAACAATTTACCATTATTTTTCATACTATTATATTTTAATAATGCTACAAAGTTTCAGTTTTCTCTTAAATATTCAACATTTTTTCCACTTTTCATTCAGAGCGAGATTTAACAAACCAAATTGCTTAAAGAAATTATTATTGTTTATAACTATCTTATACTAATTTGATGCTAGATAGTTGCATTTTTTCTGAAATTTTTAACATTTTCTCCACTTTGCACTTATAGTGAGGTAATAATTAATTTAATTTAACTAAAATAATTGTTTAAAAAAATTATTATTCTTTATAACGATCTTCTCCAGCATTAATGCTAGATAGCTGCGGGTTTTTTGTTGAAGTTATTAACTTTTTGTTCACTTTTCACTTACTGAGGTAATAATTATTGAAAGTTAACAAACATTACTGTTTGAACAATTTATTATTGGTCAGAACTATCTTCTCATGGATAATTGCTAGAATGTTATAGTTTTTCTTAAATTTTTAACTTTGCTTTGGCTTTTTAGTTCTGAACAAATAATGAATATATATTAAAGAGAATCATATTTTAAACAATTTCTTTCTTTTTTGTGAATATATTTTTCAGAAAGAAGACAGATATTTGTAAAATTGGTATCTGACCTGTAGACCTGATAGAGAGCTTAAATAGAGTCAAAAACAATATTTACTACAAGTGGTAATGGAGTACCAGAACTAATATCCTGTCTGCAGTAAGTCTACCTTGTCCCGTGTGATGTTATAATCAATCAATTATTTCAAAAAATTTTCTTTTGCGCTTCGCATAAAACTTTGTGTTATAATTAAAAAAAAACTTGTTACAAGTCATTCAAGACCTACTTTCCCACCTACTCCTAATTATTTCATTTTTTGCTTTCATCTCTACTCTAAAATAGTCTTTTTGTTTAAATTAATATTTTTAAAACGTCGACAAAAGAGTATAAAATACTTCACTTTGAAAAAATACAATAATATTTGAAAAATGATTCTTGTTGTTGTTAATTTATCATTTGATCATAACTAACAAGTGAAAGCAAAATTGAATATTTTATAGAAAAGCACAACTGTCTAGCATTACTATAAGAGATAGTTATAAGCAATCATAAATTCTTTAAATTCTGCCTCCGATTTGGATGAAATTGAAATATGTTGTAGAGTATCAAAAACAAGGAGACACGTTTTTTATTCAGGGAAAAACGCTTTACGGCGTTAAAATCATCCTTTAAAAATAGGGGTGCCACGTAACAGTTTGATTCCTACATGTACATTTATACAACATCATATTTTTCAACGAAACCAATTGTCAGAATTTTCTTATAATAAGGGATGAAAAATTAAATGTCCTCAAATTAAAAATGTAATTTATGGAAGTGAGCCACCCTTAAACATGTTTACAATCATACAAAAAATGGCGCAATAAATCTAAATTCAAGCCAAAAAAAAATATACAAAAATCTGCCCGCCACGCTGGCACACTCTCATCGCGCGCCACGCGCGCGGCTCGCATATTTGAGCACGCCTGGGGCGCGCGACTATTGGTTCTCGTGCTTCACGCGCGATAAAATATTTATCTCGAGCTTCGCGCTCAGTCTCTGTACTTCCCCCATGTTTGTGTACAGACCTTTTACAGTTAAAGCTTACAGCATCTACAACTGTAATTTAGTGATTGTAAATTCTCTTTTGTTAAAGCTCCTTCGGCTTTAGCAAACACATTCTCATCACGTGTCTCGTGCTTCGCACTCGATTTTGTCTAAAATGCGAACTTTTCTACATAAGGTTCAACACTATTGTATCAAATGTATATTATATTAATTTCTGTACCTCAACCTGGGATCTCTAATTCAGATATTGCAAAATAAACTACAATTTTTATTTATCATGATAAAATTAATATTTGTTTCTTATTTTGCATTAAATATTATCCTCAACTACCCTGAAAAATGTATCATTTAAATAAACTTATGTTATTGAAATTCATAATATGCATTTTTATTAAATCAAACGTATTTGCATTGTGTTGGTTTCACAATTTAAAAAAAGTGCGCATCCTATAAAAAAAAACAATTTTGTTATCAAACATTTTATTGCAACTTGTGTCGTTTTCCATATATTTAATTTGTTTATTTCTCATGTTATTTTTTGAGATTTGACAAATTTTTGTAGTTCCTTTTTATGTGAGCAACTTTTGTCTATTCATTATTTTTTAAAGCTTGTGTCATTTGTCCAAAAATTTAATTTTTTCAAAGTTTACATTCTAAGATTACAACCAAAACTACGCATGATATCAAAAAGTGATTCCTGACAAATTTGTAGATCTTTTTTCAATGCACAATTTTTTTCCATTCATCTTTTCACGTACCTTGCGCCGTATCCCCAAGGATTTAATTTTTCTATTTTGAATGTTATTTTTCACGACTGAAACAAAAACTACGCATCCTATCAGAAAGTGATCAATAACACATTCGTAGACTTTTTTCATATGCAGAATTTTTGTCTTTTTTTACATCTTGCATAGTTTACCCGCAAAATGGAATTTTTACTTTTCATTATTTTTTTCTGCGATCAATATTTGAATTTTGGATTTTTCATAAAACGCAAAAAGTGGTTATGACAATATTGTAAGGTTTTAAAAAAGCAACGATTTTCTCCTCTTTATTTTTTTTCGTATCGCGCATTTTTTACTTAAAATGTTCATTTTCGTTTATTTTTTGGAATTTTGAAAATGCTATAACTCTGGTCATTTTTTTTATCAGAAAATGTCATTAGGATAAATTGGTTGTCTTTTTGAGAACTACTAATAACGGTATATAGAATTTTCAAATCTTGAAAAAAGTGGTCTCAACAATTTTTAAAATGCGCTCACTTTTTGAATTTTTATCAAAAATGACTGGCTAATGAACTTGACCTTCAATTTGAGACACTAAAAGAGTAAACCAAAGGTCAATCCATTCTGTTGATTTTTTTTAAAGTTATCGTGCTAACAGACTAAAAATCTATAGAAACATTCGTAAAAACCTTTTTTTAGGATTCAGGGGGTCTCTAGACGTGAAAATTTGACAAAAATGAGGAGCGGGGGGGGGGCGAGTCAAATTTTACACAAATCTAATACCTTCTCATTATAGAATGAGAATGTAAAAATATATATTATACTTCTACACGAAAGTGATTTCAACCCCATAAAACATTTTTCCGCAGATGAAGAACTACGTGTCTTATAGTTTTTGATGCTCTACAACATATTTCAGTTTCATCAAAATCGGATACGGACACTTCGTAAGGATTCCTTGTGAGTGAAAAGTAGACAAAAAGTTAAAAATTTCAGAAAAAAACCCGCATCTACCTGACTTTACTATAGGAGAAGATAGTTATAATTAATAATAATCTTTATAAACAATTAGGTTTGTTACATTTCATTCATTGTTACCTCACACTAATTGAAATGTGTATAAGACGTGGAAAATTATAGAATAATCTACCACTTGCTAGCATTATTCTTATTGAATATTGGGATGAAAAATAATGAATTTTTTAAACCATTATTTATGTTGAATTTCATTCATTATTGTTTCACTTTAACTGAAAAGTTGATAATAAGTTGACAAATTTCTAAAAACCGCAACTTTCTAGCCCTATTCTATGAGAATATTGCTACAAACATTAATAAACTATTTAAACAACTTATCTAAACATTTTATTATCAGTAGAAAGTAGTCTTTTTTGTATTATGAACAAATTCTTTTTAAAAAACAGTTTGAATAACATTTACAAAAAGTTCTTCTTTCTTATGGGAAATACGTGTTAAACTTTATAAGGCTTGCGAAACTTCTTCATATCATTTTTTATGCATTTATTATTTTGTTGCGTGAAAATTAAAAAAAAAATGGATAATCTTATTGCCCACTGTACATCTTCCGAGTGATTTATTTTGCTCTTGGAATGAACTTCACTCGAAGTGGTTGACCAGGTCTAATTATCAAATCAATAAGGATATTTGTTTCGTGGGCCAAGTCTATTGCTTCCATTTCAAAATTGTGAAGTATGTGTGCAATAAGAGTCTTCAGTTCCAACAATGCGAATTTCTGACCTAAAATTTTATGACAATGATTAAAATGATTCGATTAATAAATTATTGTTATTATTATAGAGTTTTGAATATTTTTAATAACTTTTTTGAATGGTTTCTAATTTTTAAGTATACAAAATTTATATTTGTGTGAAAAAACGACCTACCTATGCAATTCCTAGCTCCTGCACTGAATGGAATATACGAATATGGATGTCTGCCTTGAATTCGTTGGGGCAAAAACCTATCTGGTTCAAATTTGTGAGGATTCGGCCAGAAGTTTGGATCTCTTTGGAGATCATAGATGTAGAGGTGAACGTTAGCACCAGCAGGTGCCACAAAGGTTTCTGGAATAAAAAATACAGAATGATTAGAGTTAACTTGAAGTTCAATAATGGCTTTTGAAATTTCGAAAATTGCTAAATTTACCCAATTTAACATGAAATTAATTTCAAAATATCTTTGATAATAATAATACTTACTTAATTGTAAATCCTGTCGAATCTTTCTAGATATAAACGGAACGCTTGGATATAATCGCAAAGCCTCTTTAATGCATCGTTCGAGGTATTTAAATTCTTGAATTTCAGCCAATCCCATTTTTCCATTACTAACACTTAATACTTGGTCAACTTCATTTCTGGCATGCTCCTTTTAAAATCGCCGGTTTTCGTTATAATGTTAAATATTAATTTTGTCGTTTTTAAAAACTATTAATTATTCTTAACTAAATATAAAAAATCTAACATTTGACATCTATTCTATTCTATATCTATTCTATCAAATTAATTGATGCTCACCTGAATTTTTTTGTGTTCAGCAAGTAGTGATAACGTGAAGCACATAGCTAGTGCAGTTGTGTCATGTCCCTAAAACAAAAAATTCATTTTTTCTATATATTATTTGAAAAAAGGATACATGGATCCCAAATTAAAAATAAGAATTTCTATCAAAATTTATAACGCTTAAGTAATGATTCTTTGATTTTGTTCTGTATGAATTTATTCATAACCAGTGATAACCCGCGCCTGTATTCAACTTTATTAGAAGTACTCGCATTTGACTGGACGTTTGGCCAGGGGAGAGGAAATTGCAGAAAACCACCTCCCGATTTAAGCCGGTTTTTCGACAGTCGAGTTTCAAATCAGACATTCGACCCTACCCATCAAATGCACATAATCATCATCGGCATGAAACCTCCCGCTCGATTTTATTTGAAAAGTAAAAAATAAAAATCTTACCGATAATGTGCGTAACTATTACCTCAAAAACGAAAGTATCAACTTCTTCCCTAATACCCTCGTCATCGATTTCACCCTCTCTATGTGCAGAAATAAGAGTATCCAACATAGCCATTCTCTTCTTGCTCTCTAAAATTAAAAATTAAAAAAATCAAAGTTCTAAAAAATTATCTTATTTGTACTTATGAACAGTTTTCGTTACTAACTATTAAGGCCTTGTAATAATAACACGATTCCTACTTTTTTATGTATCGTCCTGAATTACTAACATTAAAAAAAAATGATTTAGTGAAAGTTTTTGAATTTTTTTTTGTTTTCTAGAAATTGAGGACTGTACACATTTTTCCAGTGCCTTATATTTAATTTCCCAAATGTTCCACTGAACTTCTCCATTCGGGTGGACGTGAGTTTTTACAAAAAAATGTCAGTAAGGTAGAAGTCGGGTAAGTATCACATGCCCGTAATTCATTAGGGTTTACATAATATCATTATAATTACTGAATTTCACATTTTCATCCAATGGTTCATTCGCTTTTCCATTCGTATCGACATTGTTGTCATCCAATTTTTCATGATATTTCTTCCTATCTTGAATTATCTAAACAAAGATAAGATTTTTGAAAGTAAATTAAAAAGCGGGTTTAGATTAAACCGAAATGAAATACAGGAAATAATTGAGAAACATAAAAGATGAAATACAATAATTTATAAAATTATTAAGCGTATTCTATAACTTACGGTGTTAGAAAACCCATGTATAATATTCAATAATTTTGACTGCTTGGCTCCACAAGAAGTTGACGAGAATATTTTCTCTGAGTACAGCCAAGGTCTGAGGGTTCTACAAAAAAAAGTAAGTATTTTTTTCCAGAATTTTATTTTAATTAAAATTAAAACAGAATGATGATCAATTTTACCTATAAACAATGGTACCTGTTATTTCTTGAACAGCTGATCTATAATCTGTAGTATCTATAGAATTACCCATTGCAGTTTCTGAATGAAGATAATAAATTTATATTAATTTTAATATAAAATATTATTTTTAAACACTATTTTAAATTTTAAATAAAACATGATTTCGCTTACCACAAATTGCATTAAGGGTGTATTTTGTCAAAAATGGAATAAGATCTTTAACAATTTCACCTTCTTTTGATTTAAGATCTTTAACAAGATCCTCTCCATGTTCTACAAAAATACCTACGAATCCCAGCAGGATATTATAATGAAAAGCTGGTGTTAGCAATTTTCTTCTCCTCTGCCATTTATTTCCTAAAATAATTATTTAGCTAGTTTAAAAGAATTACTTATAAAATATTATATGTTATAATGGAAAAACTAACACTTTATTTGAAAATTGTTGAAGTTGAAAGCTTGAAGTTTCAAATAATTTGAAAATGTTACCACCAGAAATTGTGTTGCTACAACTAAACAAAATTTAACCCGTATTTGATACTTCTTGCATGAAAAATTTTTTTTTTTAATGTTGAAGGCCTTTAAAATAATGTTATCAATACTTTTATGCCAAACCGGATGCATTTAAGGTTTTAAAAATGTTAAAAAATTTTACCAGTGCTAGTTAACAGTCCAGTACCTAACCAAGGTTGCAGAATTTGGTAGAAATTTCCTTTCTCTATATTCTTCACACTTGTCAGAAGTTTCTGCAAAACATATACAATTTAGAATAACAACATTTTTTTCAATTTCTTTGAATTGGTTATAAAATGAAATATCATCAACAATCTTAATTTCTATTATTTCCATAATTAGTAGTAATATATTTATTTGTTTAAAAATATTACGAAAATGTTATTTAAAACTTGCATGTGTAATTTTTTAAATAAGTTTTTCATATAATGTAAAAATAATTAAGAACTTGTTTTATAAAAAATACATTTTTAAAGTTGTAATCAAATTAGGTATTGCTAATTCATAAACCAAGGAATAAATTTTGTTTACCGAAAAAGTGAAAAAAACTTTTCAGTAAAATTTCGTGCTTTTCAGGAAATGTATATCCAAAAAACCATTCAAAAGATTCGGAAAATACTAAACAGTTTCTTTTAAAATACAAATTTATGTTAAATTCATCGAATAGGAAAAGTAGTATTTTACCAAGATCTTTTATACACTCTTTATATAATAGATATTTAGAAGTTTTAGGAAGTCGACCGACTGCCGGCGTTCAGAAGAATTTGGTATCTAAAATGTTATGGTTTTTTTGATGTTCATCTAATTAATGAAATAAACTTTTAAAGAACAATATAAATATTGATTTTATGTCATATATTTCCTGTGGTATCTAGTAAATATGACAGAGCTCAAATAAAGCATGTTAAATGATAAATTTAGCCATTTACTAAAAAATAAACAATTGTCCTTCAATTTAAAGTAGATGATTTCTTGTGATTCGTATAATTAGTTATTATTAATTTATTATTTTATTACTATAAAAGATTTGTCATGATTTTTTTATTTGATAATTACAGGAAGAATTCGTCTTTTTTGTTAAAAATGTCATCATTTGCTTCAAAATTGAATTAGTTTTTTGAAAATTCAACAATTTTGTTAAAAACTCATACTTCTTGGTTGGAAATTCAACGATTTTCTTGAAAAATCGTAATTTTCTGTCTTTTTCATCCGGTTCGGTTCAAAATTAACCTTTTTGTTGAAAATCCAACTGTTTTCTAGAAAATTTGTATTTTCGACTCGAAAATTTAACAATTTGCAAGAAAAAAAGACTATTTGTTTCAAAATTCATGTATTTTGTTGAAA
>CAKNWT010210764.1:661-13632 GCA_932066315.1 Andricus coriarius
GAAGGACCTGGTGCACGATGTGGTGCACCCGGATCGTCGACTCTCCGTTGGAAGTTATTTTGGCTGACACAATAAAATTTTTTTTAAAGTTCTCGTAGATGACATCTTGAACGACCTGGTGCACGTTCCGGTGCACCCGGGTAGTGGACTTACCATTTAGAGATGTGTCGGGCATTGGCAAACTTAAGATTTTAATTTTCAACGCAGGCATGTATGTTCTTAAAAATATTCATTTGTGTTTAGCGTGTGCGTTCTAAACGAACCCTTTTGGGTGGCTACAGGTATCTATTGGAGCTCAAGTTCTAAAGGATACCAACTTTCATTTGAGCCGCAACATTAGTGAACCCCCAGTTTTTTCTGTGAAGCTGTGCAGCAATCACAAATATTCAAAAAGAGAAAAAGTTTATTTCCTAAAAAAGTAAAGTTATAGCAGATAATTAAATATCTTGATATATGCAATTTTGGGAAATATTTGAAATATTTAAACTTCATGAAGTTCAAAAATAATGTAATTTATATGTAAGCTTTTTTTTCTTTCTTAAGTGCTGTAAAATTTGGGATTTATTTTTTATTTAAATTTGAAAGTCCTAGGCTCATTACTAATTTTGAATTTGGTATCTGAAATAAATAGTCTCCCTCAATATTTTACAGAACTTGGTGCCTATGGACAAGCAAAGAAGCAATAAAAAGGAGAAGGAATTTCCCACAGAATTGACAAAGAATCCTCGCCTTTTTACAACCTGGTGTAAAAATAGTCACTGGAAAACTTCTTATTGGCATAGAGGTAATTTAAAGTAATGATTAAAAGTTGAATAAACTATACAAATTTATATTTTCATTGTTAGATTTTTAAAACATCGTTATTTTAAAAATGTGTTTTAGGCGTTATCTGGACTTCCACCAAAGCAATACAATTGTACGTTGGAACCTTACGTTATTGTGAATGTAGTAAAGCAACTTTGGCCCAGCAGAAAAAAACAAATTTTGTACAGTTTCAAAACTAGCGGCATAAGGCACACTGCAAGTCCAATTTTCAGGGAGACATTTGCTATTGCCAATGTTACCATGCAAGACATAAAAGTAAGTTTATTTGTTACGAAAATATTCCAATACGCAATTATTTAAATATTCAAAAATAAACAATATGCGAAAATTGTTCAAAACATTTTTACTGTGGAATTGCATAATATTATTGTCCCCTATTTTTTTTTAAATTGATCAATTTTAATTTATCTTAACAAATGGGTTTTTTAATCCACAAATTAATCAATATTTAAAGTTTTAATAAAAAAAAGTCAATTAACGTCAAACGTACGTCATTTCCAAATGTAAAATTTTTCAATTTTTTAAGTAGGGGAAACCACCCTACAGTAGATAATGATTTACAGAGATAATCTTAATTTACTGGAAAACTGATAAGAAACGTTCATTACTTTTGTCAGTATAACGTTTCAGCAAGGATACTATATTTTCTGACGAAGTTTCATTGACATTTTTTAATTAATTAACGTGTGAGAGCAAAAAATTAATTTTTAACCTGAAAGAAAAAATGTCACCTCTTTATTGATACTTTTTAACTTGATGAAACATTGTTATGGCATGTTTATACATTAGAATCAAATCTTGAAGTTCAATGAACAATATTTATTGATAAAAAGCGTTCCTTCTTTAATATTTGAGGACTTTTTATTGGACATTACATTTGCCGACAGTAGATAACCAACAGTCTCGCAGTTGTTTTAACTTAAAAGGTTGTGTTTTTTTGTTTATTTTAAATCGTGAAGTTTTTTAATTCAAGTTATTATAAATAACAAACTAAGAAAAACGTATACATTATTAGTTAATAAAAAGCACATAAATTTTAGTTGTGTTTTAAAGAGACTTTCGGAAGAGATATCATTTTTAAGATTAAGGTACAGTCAAAATTCTGCACTTTTCTGTCATCACAAGACAGGTTAAATGGTATAAAGATTAAAAATCTCGCACCAATCGTACAAATCTCACGGAATACCAGAGATAAAAAAATTTCAATAATTTAAACTTTTTTGATTTTTGTAAAATAATCATAGTTTCAACTATTAATTACTCAATAAACTGATTTTAATTGTAAGCATACTAATGATAAATGATAATGATCCAGAACTGAGTATTATGTCTTGCTCAGAAGCAATACCAGACGATTATCTATTGATGGACAAAGGTGTCAAAATCGTACCCTTGACCGGGTTTAATAAATATGTTTAATACAGCTAATTGATTAATTTCGTGATATTTTTTTCTATAAGAATACTCAATTGAATATATAAGCTTTAATTAACAACGATAATCTTTGTTTATTTTTAGAAAATGATGCAGGTAAATGCAGTTGAATTTTTTCCTATACAATGTAGAGTGGTTTCCCCTTGGGGATGGCGCATCCGATTTTTATGCTGTAAATTTCAATCACTGGAATTTTATTAAATTTTTTACAAAATAACAAATTAATTGATTTCAAATACAACTATACAATTTTATTAGTAGATGCCAATAGAAAGGAAATTGATTTTTTTTACTTGTTTTACAAGTTTTTAGAAGGGTGCCTAGCTTATCCGCTCTGCCGTCAGTGCCCCGCTCTCCCCTACCCATTAATAAATGAAAAATTGGAAATAATCCACCTCTACACTCTAAAAACAGACTATTGACTCTCAAACGATTCCTTTCACTATTAAAGGATTTTCCATTCAAAATTGGCATGTGAGAAAATCCTTTCATAGTTAAAGGACTGTCGTTTCAGATGCTATCCTTTAACTGTGAAAGGATTTCCTTTGATCTTGAAGTGAAATCTATTATCGGACCAAAGAAAGAATAATTTGTACGTTACAAGAGAACTTATTACATGATATTACGTGCAAGCTGGTGCAAGTAATGCACAAAAGCCGAACGTTGGTGAATGTAAATATAAAATTGATAATCATCCATTCTATAACAACAATTCGTTCTGGATTTTAGTGTTAGAAAATTTAAAGATACAACTTTGTGTGCGGTGAACAAAGTTTTTATACGTCAAAAGCGTAAAAAGCAATGAAAAGTGAGGTTATGCAGATCAAAAATTGTTCTTTCAATACACGTACCTTCCAAAGTTTTCGCTTCACAACCTGGGATTGCTAATTTTTTGAAGAAATCCATTCTCTACATAATTTCGCACTTTTTTACTTACTTTATCAATTAATAAATAAATCGTGTGCTAAACGATATTCACTCATGCGCAGGCGCACTTTCTCCGCTAGCCAAACAAATGAAATCCTTTAATAGTTCAAGGAATTCTTTTCAAAGTAAAAAGAAATCGTTTATCAGTAAAACTACTTCCGTTTTGCATTTAACGGATGAGTCTTTGAACAGTGAAACGATTCTATTGACGGACAAAAGAAATCGTCTTAATTTCAAAGGACGCATTCTGAAAGAAACGTAATTTTACTGTTAATAGAATTTTCCTTAGTGTGTATAAAAATGTCAATGCGGACTTGAATTTTTTAAACGTACGTTAGCACCACGGATTGTGAAAGTTCCATTCATCCGAAAGTGAGATTATTATTTAAAAAATTCTAATATATTCAATAGCAATTCAATGTTTTGGTTCCAAAATTACTCTTTTTCACCAAATAGTTTTTGATTCAATTTTTTAATTAAATATCTGGAACATAAATTATGTATTTGTTTGTTAAATTGGAAATTGGATTTTTAATCACCCCCAGTCAACAATGAAGTATGCGTAATACACATGCGGAAGAAAAATGTTTCCCATTTATTTTCTTGGAACTAGGGTAGACCGGGGCGGAATGGGACCGGTTTTTTTTTCAATAAAGTACTCGCCATCTGTTGTGAAATACTACAATGTAAATTGTTATTTAACTACTGTGAACCTTTATGCTTCAACTTCGTCAAGAATTAAATGTGGTAAAACAATTAATTACGAATAAAAAATACAAAGTGAAAATTAGTGCTTTTGTCCCGTCTCGCTCCGGGCCGGGCCGGGAGCGAGTAATTTTTTGTGAATTAATATTATTTTTTTTATATATATATAACTCGTTATCAACTCTAAAATTTTTTGAAGATGCCATAATACTTACTTTATTTTATGACGAAGCAGTACCACTCAGTTTTGCAACAAGAATTTAATGTAAATATTCATTAGGCTTAGAAATAAGTTTGAAATATGTCAGTGAAAAATATTTCTAAAAATAATTATACTGAGCTTGAAGGTATATTTAGCTATGTTTGGTGCTATATTTAATCTAGAAGTTATTTAGGTTAGAGAAGTCTCCTCAAATTTTAATATCCTTCGATATACTGTTCCATTTATACATTAAGAGATAATTCATGTTTAAAAGAGTGTTCTGAACTCCAGACACATAAAAAAAACATTTCCCTACGCAAAGCTATTGAAAGTATGCAAATATTAATATTTATCTGAAATAGGCAGAATAAGCGCTCTTCCCTTATAACAATATATGAAAGGAAAAAAATTTCAGGCCTGTCATTTTTTTCCTGTCATTTTTTACCTGTCGTTTTTTCGCGATCACAGCAAAACGACAGAAAGAACGACAGCCGAAAATGACTGGCCCTGATTGGCCATAATTTATAATAATATCGTCTGAACATTATAAAGCATCGACGACTTGCCGATTTGTTAGTGAACTATTTAAACTTTCCTGTAAAGCATAAACAATCATTAGCAAAAGAAAACCATTATGGGAATTTTCATGATGAAACACCTTTGTGTAGCCTGTGTCCGATTCCGAATTCTCTTCCAACACATCAATTGTGGAATGTGTTCGATTTGCCATTTTAATGCCTTCTTATCTTTAAAAAGCGCTAAACTTCAGTACCACGGCAACAATTTCGGACTTTCAACTTTTAGTAATTTTAACTTTCTTCATTCCCTTGACAAGTTCAGTGCGTGCTACCAATTCCATGATCCAACAAAGAATGGTCTTGCCACGCACAACATACGGACCATTTGATTGGTTCCCTTTTTTTAGATGCGCGTGGCGAGACCATACCAAAGATATTTCTTTGACCATACTTTGTTGGATTATGGAATTGCAAGCACGCAGTGAACTTGTTAAGAGAATGAACAAAGTTGAAAATAGTCCGAAATTGTTGCCGTGGTACTCAATTTGAGCGCGTTGTAAGGATAAGAAGGCTTTAAAATGGCGAATCGAACACATTCCACAATTGATGTGTTGGAAGAGAATTCGGAATCGGACACAGGCTACAAAAAGGTGCTTCATCATGAAAATTCCCATACTGGTTTTCTTTTGCTAATGATTGTTTATGCTTCACAGGAAAGTTCAAATAGTTCACTAATAAATCGGCAAGTCGTCGATACTTTATAATGTTCAGACGATATTATTATAAATTATGGCCAATTAGGGCCAGTTATTTTCAGCTGTCGTTCTTCCTGTCGTTTTCCTGTGGTCGCGAAAAAACGACAGGTAAAAAATAACAGGCCTGACATTTTTTTCCTGTCATATATTTTCATAAAGGTTTTCCTGCCCGTGGACCAGCATTAAAATTATTCCGCGACGAGTGGCAGGTAAATTGTCAGCTAGGAGGAAGAGGTGAGTGAGAAGTGAAAGAAAAGAGTGAGAAGAATTCATTTTTAAACTACTTTAAACTACGACGTGGATTTTGGACTTATAACGACGCCCCACGCGTGTTTGTGCGCGGTACAATCAAGCGCCATTTTACTTCCACTCCTTGGGCAGATAAATTCGCGCTTATTCTGCCCATTTCAGATAAATTTTTCTAACACGTGCAAAATCAATATTTAGAAAGATAAATACATCTATGGCTGAAAAAGAAGTGACAAATTATTACAAATTTTAAAAGATTTCTAATCCCTATATTTCAATACAAATTAAAAATGCATAAATATGTATACTAAAAATAAAACTCGAAAAATAACATTTTCAGCTTCTCACGAAATAACCTAATATACAATACGTACAATCTTAGATAGTTACACTTACATTTTATGATATACAATAGAACTCGAGACTTGATCTTTGAAGTTCCACTCATTCAGCATTTATCGGGTTTTTTGGCAGTCTATTTAGATATTATTTATACATTCAAATAAGGGACGTTGTTTACGTCCGCTGACTCCGAAAAAAGTTTATGACAGCCAGAGAAACTGTGTCCCTTCTCGTCCCAGTACGAGTCTCATTCCGACCCAAATTGCATTTTTCATTTATATCTACATTTTAAACATTTGTCTTAAAAAAATGCATAAAACTCACTTATTGAAATAAAATGTAATAATTAATCTTCGCAATAAGCGTTATACAAAACGTATATTCTGAAATGTTGAGTAATTAATTTCCATTTAAAATGACCTTAAAATGACAAATCGACCTCCTAAAATTTGAACGTTGCTGTCTTCTTGTACAATTTATAATTTTTCATTTTTTTTCTTTTTTTGAGAACTGGCGAATGATTCCTTGTACCTATTCCTAAAAAGAACAGTTCTGAAAACCACATAACTTGAGAGAAAGTCGGGTGTCCTGTCTTACCCCGGTGTCCTGTTCCGCCTCCTAGGCGTTACTAAAACCTAAAAAGTTTGTATGTTTCGATTCAACAACTGAATATCTAAAAATTTAATCATTTTTTGGATCTTTTTTTAATATCAAAAATATGTTTTGTAAACTTTCTAATGTCTCTCGAAACAATTGATGAAATTGGCGTTCCTTGAACGAGGTAAAATTTAATCATACATTTTTCAAATTTAAAAAATCATCAGGGGCAATTATATAATAATTAAAAAAGAGTGAGAAACAAGAAAGAGTCAATCAAAAGAAACCTCATACTCTTTTATTATTATAAGATCTAGTGGAACATACGCTGGTGTAAAGTGGATCGCATAGTACAGGCGCAGAACTGTTCTTTGTCATCAATTGCATCTTATTTAAATGTACCTATACTTTTGGGAATTTGTATGATAAAATATTTAATGGTTAATTATTTATTTTAGGACTGGATTCTAGATATCATAGCACTGGATCATGATCGTTATGCCAATCACACCCAAAGGTGTAAATTGCCATTGCATTGAGGGAAGTAAAAAGGATGTTTATTAGTCGAGAAACGCACATGCTTAATTATCATATGAAAGCGTCCAATCAGGTATCACAATTTCATAAAAATATAAAATAATCAAATTAATTAATTTGTTAATAAATTTATTTTAAATATTATTTTGATGTTTTCTAAATTTAGGGCCATGTAATACTTACTCGATTCCAACGTTACCGAAACTTTCTTGCGCGACAATAGACCTTTTCATTTAAGAGCGGAAGCTTAGGCGCCGCCATGATACTTAACGGGCATTTAAAGGTTTCGGACTATGTCGTTAAAATGTACACTATTTGTAAATTAAAAAGGTGGTTGAAGTGCAGAAAACAATGTACGAAAGGGAAAAAGCAATAACTTGTTGACCGGTATGTAGAATGCAGTTTATGTTTGCATTGTGTATAGTGGCATAGTTGGAATAGTAGAAAAATAGTGCTTTACATAAAAATGAAATTATATGTTATGATAAAAATATACAGTGTGTCCAAAAAGTAACTTTTAACAAGGAATCCAGTGGTGACCTTGAATTTGACCTTCAAGGCGTTTTCAAGGTCAACTTTGTTTTTTCAATTAAGAACACCCATTTTTGACAACGGCAATCGAAAGAGCGGGAAATTTTACGTTCAAACATGTACTTAGGTCGTGGGTCAAGGATCACCTTGAACTTCAGCTGAAGGTTATTAGGCTTGACATAAGTATGGGGCGGGTCCAATCTGTACTGCTGCGGCTGAGGTGTTTACGAAAAACGTCGAGGTCATTCTTGGAGTAACTTTTAACGAGGAATTCAGCAATCACCTTGAATTTGACTTTGAGCTTAACCTTCAAGTTTATTTGAAGGTCAAATTTTTTTTTTAAATTGGGAACCCCTATTTTTGACAACGGAAATCGAAAGAGCGGGAAATTTTGCGTCCAAACGTAAACTCGGGTCGTAGGTTAAGGATTACCTTGAACTTCAGCTGAAGGTTATTAGGCTTGACCCAGGTATGGGGCGGGTCCAATCTGTACTGCTTCGACTCAGGTGTTTCCTGAGTGTTTCAAGGTCAAACAAAATTTCTATTTAAACAAATAAAAATAAAATAAAATAAATAAAAATAAAGTAAAATAAAAAAAATAAAAAAATAAAATGTGCGTATTGAATATTAGTTATGCTAGCATCAAACCCACGAATAATAAAAAATTCGATCAAAGTATAGTTTTAACTTTCTTCACAACAAATTTGATAAAATAATGAATAAATAAATAGAAATTAAAGAACAGAATAGATAGAGCTTTTACGTAAAAACGCCAGATTACAATTTTCATTTTTTTTAAACGTTTATCTGCGTTATAAGTTTAACCTTCTTGATTCTGATTGAAATTTGAGTAAGGGTTAGTCCGTAAAGTCCAAATGCAACGTCTCGCTAACAGAGAATGAATAACACTTCTTATGATGAGAGGTTGGGGTCAGTATAAAGATCTCTCAGGACAGTAATGAATGTTTTCAATGAAACATTTAGGGTTGGCAGAACTCCAATTGCACTCTCGACCGTTCAAAATAGAGTTAGTAGGTTCAATAATTTCGGCATTGTCAGAGATCTACCTAGATCAGGCAGACCAAGGTCAGCAACAAATAAGGAGAAGTCAATAGATGTTTTGTTATCATTCACTGAAAATCCGCATAATTCCATCCGCAGAGCTGCTCAAGAGCATGACATAAGTAAATCGTCTGTACACAACGTACTAAAAACAGCGAAATTCCATTCATTTAAAGTGAAACTGGTTCACAAGTTGAATGAAGACGATTTCGATCGTCGCGTTGAGTTTTCTGAAGACATGATGGCACGCATAGTTGAAGAACCTAACTTTCCATCAAACATAGCTTTTTCAGATAAAGCAACTTTCCAACTTGATGGAACTTTGAATAGACATAATTGCAGATATTGGGCAGATGAAAATCCTAACTGGATGCGAGAAGATAAATCGCAGTATCCGCAGAAATTAAATGTTTGGGCTGGAATACTTAACAATACTTGTACCGACTGTCACTTTTACAATTTCCAAAACAGCTCTTCTTGGTCGCACCAACCTTTTTCTTTTTAATGGATTTTCTCCTGGTAAATCAGATATTTTTTCGTGGGAAGTGTTTTAGCTTCTAATTGCTTGAAATATTTTTTTTGCGTTAAAATTTCGACTGCCCCGAAAAATAAGTCACTAACAAATTTTTCCGAAAACAGAGCGTATCAACTGTATTATGCTTCGCTAGCGTGTCGTATCTCAATTTTAAAATACATAGATATATGTTACGACACTCTAGCGAAGTAAAATATAGTTGATACGCTCTGTAAGTCTGTATACGGAAAACTCTGCTAGTGACTTATTCTTCGGGACAGTCGATTTACTATTGTCACAGGGAGGAATGGTACGAAACTTACGGAAGTGCTATACATTTTTCGCGATTGCGCAGCATAGTTTTCTCAAATGAAAAGGTCTATTCACGTCGACGAAATGAGATATCAAGTTAAAGAATTAGAAAAGTAAATAAAAAATACCAAAGAGCATTTGTGTGGTGCTAAATTTTTATAATAATTACAAAAAATATATTTTTGGAAAAATAAATGTCTTTTTTTCTCAAAACTGAGGATCATAAAAACATTTCTGAGTGCTCTTTGTTTAATTTCTCAAGTTTCCAACTCGATCTCTCATATCGCTTGGACGTAATTTGTTTTAAAAAAACGTGGGTAAGGTAGGTAATCAGGTAAACATGACATTGCCTTAAGGTACGTTTTAACTTTCATTTTAAATAATATGTTCGAATCTAATTTTTTTCTTCAAAATAACAATCAGAGTCTCCTAAAATTTTATTGAATAATTTATTTTTAGGAATTTGGAAAGATCTTATTAGGTGTAAGTCTTTTACCAACGGCACAACGACTGACGATCAATGTCATGGAACTACGTGACTTGAAATTCGTGCCAGCAGTCTCGGACATAAATCAATTCAGTATGTTATTTTTTATTTGAAAATTTAAAATAGTTTTCAGTTGACACATTAAAATAGTGACTTAGAATCCAGAGTGAATTGAATTTATTTAAACATTTTTGTCACAGATCCATACGTAAAGGTGTTGATGCTTAATGGTAAGACAGGCAGAAAGATCAAAAAGAGAAAAACCAAATTCTTACGAGCCACTAATAATCCAGCTTTCAATGAGGTTCTGACATTTGATTTACCATTTAATCAAATGGATACCTTACAATTTTTAATTGTGCTCTGCAGTAAGGTGCGTAATATAACTTAATTTATTTCAACAATTATTACTTTTTAAATGAAAGGAAATTTCTGTAAAAAAGATTATTTGCAAATATTTTTCTTTAAAAATAACAGGTATTGATTGAAGAAACCACAGCCAATGATCACCCAAGTGATAGTGAAGATTCGGTACATTCTTACAAGAAATCCAAGGATATTTTTATTGGAAAAGTCGCTCTAGGGAAAGGTGTAAGAGGTTCAACAGAAAGATTACACTGGTTTTCAGTTTTACAGAATCCTAGAAAATTGGTCACAGTCTGGCATACTCTAAAATGAAGCCAAATTATTGTCTAAGGATTGCGAATATTTTTTAATAAAAATCTATTGTTTTCTGTTTTCTCGTGCGATTAAACTGAAAGATTTTTTATATAAAACTGCAGTATTCTAAAATAGAAATTCAGATTGATAAGTATTCAATTGTGATTTATTGATGTAATTGATGTATTTAATTTAATTGTAAAATTGTAACAATATTAACAAAGACCGGGTTTTGCTTCTATTTTATGAAACTGCATTTTCGTTTCATGATCTGATTGTGCTATAATTTATAATACTTCGTTTTTATAAAAATATAATCACATTGTGTTTTGCTTATGTGGTTATTATGACCTGAAATTTTAAGAAAAACTACATACATTCTGAGAAATAAACTTCATCGAATTTTTAAATTAAAAAGTCATGAAAAATTTTAAATAGGCATTTTAAGATTTTTTATTCAGCTAGAAATTAAATTTTTGGAATAATTTTAAGAGTGTACGGTGATACTGTTGTTATGAAAAATATTTATTAAAAAAGTTTGTTAAAAATAAAAACAAATAAGAATTTTGTGGATTTTATATTACTCTTAAAAGTAAAATAAAGTAATTCCTTTAATTTAGATCAAAAAATTCTTTAAAAGGCTTTTTACGGTTAGCATAAATTGAACTCAATCCAAGGGTGCTGTCACACCTGATTTTTTTATACGTTTCTGGTATGCATTACGACTATTTTAGGACCAGAAAGAAAAAATCGCTATATCAATTTTCCAGAAAAATATTTTTTTTTCTTTTTTCCCATTTTTACCTTGTCCAATTAAATATACTTTAACTTCCTGTTTTAATTTTTTCTCCCAATTATGTTAAGAGTATTTTAAAACGAAAGCAAAAAAGACTTGAGCTTTAGAAAATTGTTTGTTGTAAGCCTTGAAAAAATAGAGTTTTTTGGAATATTTCGGTATCGGCCAGCACCCTACATTTTTTTATAATTAATCATCTCTTTCTCTAAATCGCAAATCTCAAGATTAGTAATTGTTTTTTCACAAATGTAAACATTTTTTTAAAAACTTTTTTGGCGCAATTTCGTTAGTTATAAAGCAAGAAAAGTACATTCATATGAGATACTCAGTTTGGAAAATATGATTAGGTTGTGTAAAATCAGCCATGCAAAACTTGACTTGCAGAAGTTCCTAAAAATTTGTACAATGATCAAATTTAATAGCACCTGAAAAAAATTTATGTGGAATGATTTTTGTAAGAATTATCTTTTTTGTGGGGAAAGCGGCTTATAATATTTAATTATAGAGGAGACGAGGATAAGCTGGCTCGGAGGCTTAGTTCGGGCACCATTATTTACAAAAAAATATAATAGTTAGGCTCGCGAAAATATTTCTATCATCTGAATCCATGCATAATATGTAACCAATAACAAATTCACAAGTAGCAGATATTCAAAACATTGTTATTACAAGTTTATTTATATAATTTTTCCAAAATTTTTGTTTACTTTTAGAGCAATTGAATTATTGGACTAACTCACATTTTATATTAACGGGAATAATCCAACACTTTTATAATACAGTAGAAACTTACATATTTCTAAATCTCTTATTTCCGCCACGCCTTTATTTCCCATTGGCTGTAGACGGTTATTTCCATTTGCGCAGTTCCGGAAACTCCCACGACGGTCCCGGTATATTCTCCTCCGCGTCTGTGACTGACCAATGAAAAAAGAGGCCCGAAGAGCGGGAAACCTTGAATTGAGTATTGTTTCACGACGTCCTGGGAATACGTCTCACGACGTTTTCGAGAAAATATTATAAACGTAGAAGTCATGAATGTACAAATATACTGAGAAACCCTTGTTTGTATTTCTTGTTAGAAATCACACTAGATTTTACTATCTGAACTTTGCAATGAGGGGCAAAACGCAAATTTTAATAATATTTACTAACCTCAATAGTATCTCGTAGCTACTTAAAGAATTATAAAATATATTGGAATAAAAGTTAAAACCAGCCCCCTGGAACTCTGAGTTGAAAATGTACAATGTGTTGACGGTGGCCATGTGGTGGCGCCAGCTATGCAGTTGTCCTATGATCGTTTCAAATGCATGGCAAAATAACAACATTGAATTTAATAACACATTAAATTAATTTCCTGACAGTGTTGAATAATCTTTAAGTGTTTTGAGTGATCATTGTGACATTTTTCATCTTCTAAGTGAAAGAAAACGGAGAAAAACAGCGTTCAGATGAAAAAATCTGCTTCTATTTACAGATGCTCCAAAATACCCGCAGTGTTGAAATTTTGAATGA
>CAKNWT010210769.1:1437-12876 GCA_932066315.1 Andricus coriarius
TCCAAGAAGGCTCGTCGACATACAGGTTCTCATTAAAAGATTGAGGTGGAACTTTCGACACCTCTTTTTCACTGTAGATTTCCTTGCTCTGGACGTTGTAGTTCTCCTTACTTTCTTTATTTTTGTATTCATAGTCTTTTTCGTCATCATCAGGACTATAGCTTTTCGTGGTATAATCTGTGTCGTCATCATTCTCAGAACTATAGTCATTGTTCTTGTAGTTATCATTCTTGTGACCGCTGGCATTCCTCTCGTCATCTTTTTTATAGTCATAATCCTCATTCTCCTTATCTTCATCGTAGTTTTCCCTACTCTCATCCTTTGCTCTGTTTTCGTAACTGTTTCTGATTCGTGAAACTGCAGGGGGAAGAGGAGGTGGAAGATTGGGAGCGATTGGAAGAGGGATTTTTACTAAGTAGGGTACAAGAAGAGGAGGTCTGATCGCACCTTCGTCATAATTTGATCTTACGTCTAATAAATTAGTTGTAGGAGGAGCTGGAGGTGGCGGTGGTGGAGGAGGTGGTAGTAGAGGTCGAGAAGGTCGTCCAGCTGGTTGAACAGGAGGACCAGCTGCAGAAGCTGCCCCGGGTCGGGGTCCATGGAACAAGGTCTCATATTGTTGCAGATGACTGAGGATGTTAGAATTATTGTTTCCAAAATTGACAACACCTGTAAGCCTTAGAGTTTCTCTTTGTCTGGCTGGAGCTAGAACTGCAGCTGCAGTTTGCGGTTGTTGAGGAAGAGATGGAGGTCGCGACGGAGGTGGCAGTGGTGGGGATTGTGGCGGTGGGGATGGTGGTGGTGGGGATAGTGGTGGTAGGGGTAGTGGGGGTGCCGCAGCTGGAGGTGGAGGGGGCTGAGCTCCAGCTGGAGGAACAGCTGCAGGTGCACCATTCGGTAAAGATGCTAATTGTATGGGCATTGGTGTCCATCCTAAAGCTCCCACCAGTCCTTGGATTAGTATCCCCAGGGCCCTTTTCTCTCTTGGATCATCTGTTCTATTTAAAGCCTGCATTTCCTCTTCAACCCTTCTAATTAAAGACTCTTCTGCTTCTTTTGAAAGTCGCTTTTTTCCAAATTCTTCATCATGTTCCTTATTATGTCCCTCATGATGTCCTTCATGATGTTTTTTATCGTATACCACTATTGCAAGCACATGACCGGCACATAGGTAACACAACACCCAAATCAGTGCACTGGGCCCCATTTCTGGGGCTTGCAACTAACTTATAGTTAATTAAACCACTTCACACTTTTGCACACATGACGGGAAACTTCCTTTGGAACTCCACGATGTTAATGTTTCTTGGATTTTTAAGTTTATATGAAAATGTAGTATTTATTATTGAATTATAAATTAATTTTTGATTTTGAAACTTGTTTCGTATTTTAATTCAATTTTGGTGAATAGGTCGACATTATAAAGAGGGGATATGTAGTTCTATTTGACTTGAAAGATATTAAAATTCACTTTAGATTTAGAACATGTAATATTCATGGGAGTAAGTGCGCCGTACCGGCACTTTTGAAGTCTTTGTGAGAACTGTCCACCAAAGTACCCGGCTTACGGCAATAAACAATAGGTTTCAAGTGGGGATACATTTTTGCATAATATTGGAAAGAACCACCACCACCAACGCCACCGAGGAGTTTCTCTTCAATTGCAAGGACCTACCTGCTGATTTGAGAGAACTGAAGCGAGACGGCGCGGGCCGTGAAAAAACTGTGGGACTACGAGAATGGCTCGATTCGTTAAAAATTGCATGATTGTTTGTGGCTGAAATTCCTCTCTTGCTTTAATTATCTCTTGGACCGTAAAACATAACTGCACTGATTTTGTTTTGCCTGGATTTTATGATTGAATATGAGAAACGGAAGATGGTAATTACGAGATAGATGGATAGGTTTATTTAGTAATCTATTCGGAAAATTAGACAAATAATTTCCAATTATTTAAAAATGGGACATGGGTTTTTAGGAATTGTTTTTCGCATATTTAAGAGGCGTTAAGATGACATTACAGATTACATTTGGTTTCTAAATTAATTCTTCTTTTTATGGTAGAGGAGAATTTATTTTGATATTGATTACATTCTATCATCGGATGAGGATTAAATAAAAAATTCATAGGATTTACAATAATACCTCAATCGAGTAAATAAAATTTTATAAATAATTTTTTAAACGTTGAAAGTTAATTTTATTGTTATTTATTAAATAAAAATTTCTTCTATAGAAATAATTCAAGGAATTATGTATTACTATAATGGAGTTAGAACAAGTTATGATTAAATTTGCTCGACCTGTTTTTTTGCGACATCGTTCATCCATTTGTTGGATTTCCCGTCGTTCGGTTCAAGTGAAAGGGGTTTATTGATGCATAAAAACATCAAATTAATGATAATTACTCGGACTTCATGCGCGTATTACGCCATTATTGGAAGCATTTATTATTTCCGGTCGACTTTATCATATTTCATACATCTGAATATATTTATCAGTATTTCATATAATAAAATAAGGTAATGAAAATATGTTATTTCGTTTCTCTCCAATTATTTACTATAAACACTCCAAAGTAGAAGAGTTATAACTTATAATTTTGTAAATAGAACATTTTAAGACTGAAAGTTGAATAATAATCTCTGTTGAATTACTTGACTTAATTCGCACAGAATTGTTTTTTCATTGTACAAAATCGTTTGATTAATTCGTTTTGTTAATTTTATCAAATATTTTCTTAATTTTACTAAATATTATCTTGATTTTACTACATATTTTGCGGTATAAATCAATGTTTTCATTAAATTCGCCAAATTACTTATATTTGAATAACCGAAACGTGTTTTGGGTGAACCAAATATTTTTCCGAATGTTGTAACACAAAAATAAGTGATGTGTATTAAAAGAAGCTGTGAACAATCAGGTACAGAAGAATTGACTGAATCCTTTTATCGCAAAGTATCTATTATAACCGCCGTACTTATTTATTATTCCACAGTATATTTTCAATGGTATTATTTTCTGATTTAATTATGTAATGAACATACACTGACCGAACAGTGTAAAATAATTATTAAGGCATTGAATACTTAAGTGTCTTGAAATGTACAATCTTTATTCAAATCTTTTCAAATTGCGGTGCAATTTTTTACAACTAAGCTACTTGTAAAATATGGTTCTTTGAAACCTGTGATTTCAGATAGTTATGAATAATGTGTGTAAAACATATTGGCAAATTATACTGTTTAGAGATACTTGCGTAAAATATGGTGTCGACATAAACAAATCCTACAAGTCAATTTTAAAGATAATGCCAGAAAATATCATAAAAATGAATGGTTCATAAATATTTGAACTAGTTACTTTAGACAACGAAAATTCCCGACACGTTTATGAGAAGTCATATTGATGTAAAAGTAGCAGTTTATTAACTAGTCACAATGCGATTCAAATTATCCAAATGGATAGAATAATATTATTACATATACGCGAGAGGTTACCTTGTTTTGAAAAAACCACGAAGTAGTATAAGGAGATCCAACTCTATGGGCCATTTCAGAAAATTGTACCCCCACTTTTCCGTGCCCACATCCTATAGCACTTCGGATTACGTGTTCTAGCGCCTCTTACGGAAACCGTTATAACATAGGTTTTAGAGTTGGGTTTCAACAGTTTCAAATTTTGTCCTGAGAGGCGCTACGATACGTAATCTGGTATGCTGTGGATATGCTATAGGAAGTGGGCACGGAAAAATGGGGGGTATCCTTATATTAGAGTTGGATCTCCTTATACTACTTCGTGGAAAAAACCTATTAGCAATAAGTTCATCAAACTGAAGTTTAAACAACAAAGAGAAACAATTGCGAAAATGTTAAATTTAGAGCTTATTAAAAATATTATGAATTTCGGTCCTGACAATTATATACAGTCCATGAACTAAATTACCAATTTCATGGGATGCGGGTGTCGCCCTACAAACTAAGGTTGAAAACAGGGTTGGAGCCCTCCCACCCCCCACCATCAGTGGAAGTAAGTTTAGGAAGTTTAGTTACTAAGATTAGTTAGTTTAATAATAACCTAATAAGTTTGAAAATCACTTTCATGCTTCAGGCTTCAGATTCTTTATCTTATTACCCGCTTTCTTCCCTTTTTAAGGACTTTTTCCCCCCTACTTTCAAGAAACTTTCCCTGTTTCCCCCTTTTTATCGTTTTTGCTTGAATTTCTAACTGAATTAATAGAACCCAAGAAGAAAATCCAACTATTTTTTATTGAAAAATCTACGATTATATTTTTGGTTCGGAATTCATCTTGTTTGGTTAAACATTGTACTCTTTGGTTGAAACTTTAATTATTTTGTTGAATGTTCAAGTGCTTTGTTAGAAATTCATTTTTGTTTGGTTGAAGATCAATCTTTTTAGTTGTAAATGTAACTATTACATTGTTAGAAAATGAATCTTCTTGGTTAAAAAATCATCTCTTGGGTTGAATATTGAACTCTTTTGTTGAAAATTCATTTTTAATTAAAGATTCATCATTTTAGTTGAAAATTCATCTCTTGATATGAAAATATAACTATTTTTTCAAAATTATTATTATTTTTCTTGGTAGAGAATTAATTTTTTTAGCTAAAAATTTAACTATTCTATTTTTGGTTTGAAATTGATATTCATATTAAAAATTGATCTTTCCTAGTTGAAAATTGAACTATTTTGTTGAAAATTCATGTATTTTGTTAAATATTAGTTTTTTTTTGGCAGAAAATTAATCTTCGTGGTTGAAAATTAATCTTTTTTAGTTAAAAATGATTGCTGTAAAAATTCTGTTTTAGTTAAGGTTTCTACTATTTTGTTGAAAGTTCGTGTCTTTTGGTTGAATTTGACTGTTTTAACCTTGGTTAGTTCGAGATACCATGAGGGGATTAGGGGCAACTGACCTTTTTTGTTACAGGGACCCTAAGGCGGCCAAACTAAGGGCCTGCATACTGACGAAGGGAGTTAACGCTGTCCCGCTGCTTGAGGTGTGTTCGAGTGACCTGATGGCGATAGCCACGGATCTCAAGGGAATAGGAAGGCTAGTTCTGGGATCAGATTATTTTCCTTATTGCAGCGATACCAACCCACCAGTGGAGGTGTGTACACTGGTGGAATATTGCAAGGTAAGGCATATTCCTCTTCTGCTGGGATGCGATGCACCAGTAGTTTTAGAGATAATATCAAGAGGTGGAGAATTTCAGATGAACCCACTCTCTCAGATCACTCACAGATAGAGTTCGTGTTGGAATCCATTGCACCCGCTGGCCCCAAATGGGTCCGAAATCCAAGAAGAACGGACTGGTATCACTTTTCCACGGTACTAAGATGTGCACTTTTGGAGGTTCCCAGGTCAATTCGAGACGTGGATACCTTGGATATGGCAGCCAACATTTTCGCGGAAGCCATCAAAGCTACTTATGAAAGTAATTGTCGACCTACAAGAGTCCGAAAGGCTGGGGATACACACTGGTGGAATGGGAAACTCGAAGAGCTTCGCAGGGAAACCAAAGAGAGGTTAAAACGTGCCTGTACTGGCAAAACGAAGGAACTATGGACCTCATTCACAACAATGAGGGATGAATACAGGGGTACATTACGTAAAGCAAAGCAAGAGAGCTGGACCAACTTTTGCATAGACATCGAGAAGGGAGCTGAGGCGGCTAGACTGGATAAGCTGCTTTCTCGAAATCCGGATGATATTCTCGGCACTCTAAAATTGCCCGGCGGGGGGTAGTCAGAGTCGGATGGGGATACCTTGGCTCACCTGATCAAGGCACATTTCCCAGGCTTTTCAAATTTTGGAGAAATGGGGACGACACCTCAGAGGTAACCAAAGTCGTCTGCGGCCCAACTGGGCTCGAAACGGCGGCTAACCAACGAGATTGTGACACCTGCCAGGGTCAGGTGGGCCCTGAAATCCTTCAGTCCTTATAAGTCTCCTGGCCCAGATGGCATATATCCATTCCTCTTACAGAGGGTTGGAGAGGTCATCATAGGGTCGCTAGTGAGACTTGCTAGGGCTATTCTGACGTTAGAACATGTCCCGGCGGCATGGAAGGGTACGAAAGTAGTCTTTATTCTGAAAGCAGGTAGGATCGGTTATACCTTACCCAAGGATTTCCGTCCCATCAGCCAATGGAAAGGTTTGTGAATAGATATATCTAGGATAAGGTCTTGTCAAGAAGGCCACTTCACAAACAGCAACACACCTATAGGGCTGGTCACATGGTTTGCCTACTGCCGTCGTTGAATAGACGTGCCATATCTTGGCCAACAGGAATCTAACTACGACTAAGGCTGATACCACTTGATGTGGAACCAATGACTCGGGATGTCGACAGGGAGGAGTTTTATCGCCCTTGCTGTAGTGCTTAGTAGTGGACGAACTGCTTTATCTACTCTCGAGTCAGGGTCACCACGTCATAGGCTATGCGGACGATATATTGGTTATCGCGCGCGGCCAGCATCTGGATGCGCTCTTCGGAGTAATGCGGCAAGCACTGATGATAGTGGATTCATGGTGTAAGAAAATTTGACTGTCGGTCAATGCCAGTAAGACAGACGCGGTTGTTTTCACCAGAAGGTATAAGTGGGGAACCACGAGTACACTGAAACTTGGAGGACAACAACTGGAAATCAAAGAACGAGCTAAATATCAAGGATTAATTCTGGACAAGAAGCGATCTTGCGACCCATCATCCAAATTCTAGAGTTTTTTCGTTTTTAGTTATTTAAGGAAAACAGAATTTTTCGCCGAAAAACATTCAATACCTTTTTGCGTTCAGCTCACCAGATCTTTGCCGGGAATTGATATTTTTTCTTGAAAGTTTTATGTAACATTCTTCAACATATTATATTTTTTTTAAAATTTCCTCGAAATCTTGGTTGCATATATACAAACGAAAAAGTTGTGTGAGGAAGTTTTGAACTTTGGCAACTTCCAGTATGAAAATGTTCCTTAGGGATCAAAGAAGAATTTCCAAAAAGTTTTAGATCTTTATTCATTAGGGGGAAAAATTGAGGGTGATGTGAAAATTATGTACGGCGTGCTGCGCTCGACTGGGATCGCGAAAACATAGCGCGGCGGCTTGGCGTATCTATAACCGTGAAATTTAACTAGAGATATTAGTTGGCTGGGTTCAGTTCGTAAACGGGATCCTTTTTGACAGTTCTGTGTCAAAGCTGAGTAGATCCGACATATTAGCTTGGAATCGACGGTAGATACAGGATATACCTTTGGAGGCCCCTGTCCTAGAGTATGGAGTCTTAACGTTGCACGCGGGTCACTGCAAGGATGGATAAACCCTTTCCCTTCCACAGGGGCCTCTTTCAGGCCGACACCATGAGCCCTCTCCTCTTTTGCATCACACATCTGTCACTATCTCTCGCACTACGCAATTCTCCTGGGCACCTATGGGTGACCTGAAGATCTATGCTTGTAGTGTAAGAAAGATTGGTATCGACTTTGGATTGGAAAAGTGTGCCAATATTCATCTGAAGTGAGGGCAAATGACTGGCGGTCCCGAGGACCTTGAGCTCGTGGATATGATTGTTATAAGACACCTTAACGTTGGTGAGACCTATCCATATCAAGGTGTACCTTAGAGCCGCATTCAGGATATAATTTTGATAGGATTTGATCTTCCAATTTGTCGGCGTTAAACAAGATTATAGTCTTATAAGGCTGGTACATTTAAGTCCCGTAGTACTGTGGCTCAAACCTATTGTACCAGGCCTTTTTATTTTAAAACCCCGATAAAACAGAAGTCTATACACGGGACACCCTTGCTGCTAAAGTATCATTTAAGTTTTTTAGCATGAGTACGTATACCGCCAGACGACTCCACTTCATCTGGACTCTTCCCGGGCCGAGATTCACCGATCAGCTAATGCTGTTGGTGTTGAACAAGATATCTGCGACTAACATGCTTACCGACCCGGTTCTACTCCACTCATTTGGGGTCGTTCCATGGACGAAGACGAGCTCACGACCCTCGACACGGTCAGAAGCAGGCCCTCCAAACTGCAATGTATTTTCGTGTGCCTAATGGTAGTACCGGTAAACGTCCGGCGATGGCGCTACATCCACTTCAACACAAGTGAGCTTCTTGTCAATGATAGAGAGTGTTTTAGTGTATGTGATGAAAACTTTATTTACAATTTATGCAAATGTTTATTGTGCAATGACATGCTGTGTATAGCAGTGTGCAATTAATGAGTTGAAGAAGCACTTCATGAAGGTATGTATTTTATAATATTTGTTCAACTAAAAGTTGAAAAATTTTACGTGATAAAAACATAACCAAAGTTTCTCATACTTTAATGTTTAATATTATAGTAAACAATGAGGTATTAAAATAATAACATGTGTTTTAGAGAAAAAATGGGCAGAACATGTGCCATAATCTGTTGCAGATTAAATGTAGGACCCTTTTATCATTTTCCCCGTCCTCTTAACGAGAAGGAACGTGACCGGCTTTTTCAATGGAGTTTTGTGTGAGTCAGTGTGAGTCTTATCACTGACAAGAAGTTCACTTGTGTTGAAGTCGATGTGGCGCCATCGCCGGACGTTTACCCGTACTTCTTAGCCAAATTGCCCAAAACATTAGGAACACGGGAATACATTGCAGTTTGGAGGGCCTGGTCAGAAGTAAGATCATGTATATGCAGAACAGGTTGCATATCAATTCGTCCGTTTAGCGATTGTACATTCCACTCCGCCAAGGTGGGCGCGGACTGCTAAATATCCAATGAGTGCAGTTCCACCGCCCAAGCTTCGGTGGTGTGGCTTCGCTCAAACGTGGGAGCGCGGCCCACCTTGCGCCTTGGTGGTGCAGGAGATACACAGGAGTAAGCGAGGGGGCCGAGAGTGGTATCCGACTTCTCTTTCCCACCTGTGTATCCCCTCCACCTCTAAGCCACTGGATATGCCGCGTACTCACGTATAAGCGACGCCACGCTACCGAAGCTTGGACGGTGGAACTGCACTCAATGTATTTATAACCAATTATCCTGGGTACAACTCACATAGTTGCAAATGGAAGAGATCCCCTCATAAAGATGGTCAGGACTCACGAGATGATTGGCAGTGGAGCGAAGCTGTTACTGGTTAGTAACCTCAAAGCCATAACCAAGTACCAGAAATATTCTGAGGCACTTGCGAGATGGATGCAGAGGGATGTCATCCTTGGTTCGCTCTGTCTTCTCAAGACACATGAATAGTCAAGTCAATAAAACATTTTTTTTTTAATTCGGATGAGTAGAATTTTTTTCACAGATACGTTGGAGATGGCTTTATAAAAATACTGCAAAAAGTCCCCAACCACATGTGAACGGCAACAGCCGCCATGATGAAAAGTATTAAACAATAACATGTTTTTTAAATTAATTTGAGAACGGTTGATTTTAGGTCGAAAATGGTTATGTTAAAAAATGTTCACAATTTTATTGTGCACAAAAAAGGTAACAGTTGTAGACGTAATATCAACGGTTGCGCTATAAAATTGGATTAACTGTATAATTGTGCGATTTCTGAACAAATAAAATAAAGCTAAAAATATCCTGGAAAGAACTTCGGAAATAGATCATGCGATTTGCGCTGGGGCAAATGCATGTTCATGTTTAAAAAAAACCAACTAACTCATTTGCATTAAAAATTATCAGTGTAAAATGAGCTCAACTTCAGTGTACAAATTAAAATGCTTAAGGGAATGATTTTGAGATGAAACTTCTTGTAATTGTTCCTCCATATTCATACAATATATTTCCCAATTTTCAGGATAGAATAATAATATTTTAGACCTATTTCAAAGCTCTAAACAAGTAAATTTAAAATTGAAGCTATGATGCAGGTAGCGGCGGTGATTATGAGTCCTAATGGCAACAATGGGAGCGGGGTCGAGAACGGCTACCTCTGTCTATTATATTGAACCCTTCGAAATTTTCTTTGCTCACTTTTCCCAACAATATAACAGAACGAGGTAGCCTTTCTTGCCCCCGCTCCCATTGTTGCCATTAGGACCCATAATCACCGTTGCTGCCTAACTCATAGCTTCAATTTTGAAATTTACTTGTTAACAGTTTTAAAAGAGGACCTGAATATTATTATTCTGACCTGCAAATTGGAAAATATATTGTATGAATATGGAGGAACAATTAGAAGAAGTTTCATATCAAAATTCATCTGAAGAACGGAAAGATTGTTGGCGTTCCCGAGGACCCTGAGCTTGTGGATATAAGTCTTATTAGACATCTTAACACTGGAGAGACCTATACATACCTGGGCGTGCCCCAAAGCCGCATTCAGGACGTAACATCAGTAAAGGAGTCTCTCCGAAGCAGATACAAGCATCTTCTCCGACAGATTTGGTCTTCCAATCTGTCAGCGTTGAACAAGATATCTGCGACTAACATGCTTGCCGTCCCGGTTCTACTCTACTCATTTGGGGTGGTTCAATGGAGGAAGGACGAGCTTAAGGCCCTTGATGTCACCACACGTAAGATCATGCATATGCATAAAAGCTTGCATATCAATTCGTCAGTTGCGCGATTATACATTTCTCGCTGTCAAGGCGGACGCGGACTTCTGAATCTACAGTGTCTTCATGACCGAATTGTTCTAAGTACAGCTTATATCGTAGCCAATGGCAGAGATCCTCTCCTAAAAATGGCCAGGAACCACGAGATGATTGGTAAAGGAGCGTTTCTTTACAAAGCCGCGGAGCAAGCGGCCGAGACCCTTGGCCTGCATTTTAACATCAGAAGTGAGGAAAGTGCATTACTCCATCTAGATGCTTCACTTCTGAAAGCCGAAGTGAAGAAAGCAGAAGTTCAAAAATTCCATCAAGAGCTGCTAGGCAAGAAAATGCACGGAAATTTGCACAGAAATGTAGAAAAACAGTCCTTGTCGAAGGAGCAAACTTTTGCTTTCCTCAGATCATCAGGGCTTAATTCAGGTACAGAGGGTTTCATTTTCGCATGCCAGGACGGTGTCATTTCCACCTTAGGATATCGTTACCGCATTTTATGTCAAGAAGTTCCCAGCGATAGGTGAAGAGCGTGTCATGCACACGCTGAGTACCTGGAACACATACTATCGGGGTGTCCCACCCACGCAGTAACGACGTACATCTACAGACATAATGCGGCCCTAAGAGTCCTTTATTATCATCTTTGTCGCTCTTACGGTGTTGGCCGCGACCCCGCCCTGCCGAACGCTCCGAGGGAGATAGAGTGAATTGTCAAAAACGAGAAGTGCCAAATTTTCTGGAACTACGATTTTCGGACAGCAGTCTCCGTTGCACACTCGAGGCCTGACATTGTTCTCCAAGACTTCAAGAAACGAACCATATTCGTAATCGAATTCGCGGCACCGTCCGAATATAACATCACTGCCAAGGAGAA
>CAKNWT010210800.1:366-12443 GCA_932066315.1 Andricus coriarius
TTTGCTTCTCTTTAATTGGTCACTTTCATTCGAATCATTTTGCAGTTCTTCTCTAATTCGATGTTTCTTTACACGATCGCGAAGACGTTCTCTAGCCTATTTCTTCTTATTCATGTTATCTCTTATAACTTAATAAGTTTCACATCAAAAAATATCTTAACTTGATACGAAAACACGAATGCGGTTGACCAATATAGGTTATGAACACGAACGCCGATGCGAGCGCCGCGTAACGTTATAGTGTGGCATAACGAAAGGACATCTGGCGAATGCCCGACTTGTGGCTTTACCCAGAAACTCTGGTCAAAATCAAGAAATGGGAAATCATGTTATCATTTGTATATACGTATAATAAAACTTTTTGCAAACCGGAACAATCAGATTATATTATGTTAGTAATTACACATAGTCCTATTATGCTGCCCGCTAAGCACCTTCTTATAAATTATTTCATTTTGTTGAGAATAGAAAAACTGTCCAGGGCCTTGTCGGAACCCTATTATAAATGGGGCTAAATGGGGCAATTTCTGCACGGGAATGGGTGGATCGCACTAAAGAAGCGCGCGAGAGTTTTTCAAAAATCAAGACCATGTTCATCGTCTTATTCGATATTCGTGGAGTTTTTCATCATGAATATTTTCCAGCAGATTAAACGTGGATCATGTGGCACACCGCGCTCCTTACGCATGAGTTTTTGGCCATAAACAAGATCACTACCATGGACCACCCACCCTATTGGGATGGGCACCGTGCGACTTTATATTATACGGGGTGAACATTCTGGGGATATTAATGTCATAAAACAAGAAACGACGAAGCTCCTAATGGGACTGGCAAAGGAGGACATATTCAGCACTGCTTTCAAGATTCGAAGAAAGGTTGGACCAAGTACATTCTATCAGGGGGAGAGTATACTTCGAGGGTGATTATATCCCCATTTCGGAATAATGAAAATTAGATATTTGGTAAGCGCAGTCCTAGAACTTTTTGTCAATGTATTGTATAACACATTTCTTAACTAAAGATTCTGGTTTATAATGTACTCTTTGAATTGAAATCTTTCAAATTTTGTAATATGCTTCCGTTTCGAAACTGTTTCATTTGGCATGTTTAAATTTTAAATTGTTCAATTTCGAACGCTGCAATTTCACATTTAAAAGGCCTTAAATCTTTATAATTATTGTATACAAACTTCAAAGATTCACACATAACTTAAATTTCTTTAAGTTTCGCCGCTACAATTTTATGTTTAAAAGGCCTCCATTTTGTAATTAGTGTACAAATGTGAAAGTTTCACGCACAGTTTAAAATTCTTTGAGCTTTGCCGCTTCAATTTTAAATTTAATATGTCTTAATTTTGTATTTATTGAACAAGTTTGAACCTCTCAATTAACAAAGCTAATTCCCTTTGCAGTCTTAAATTTTATAATTATTTAGTATTTCGTTAGTACTATTACTTTAATATTATTTAAACTTGCAAGTTCGAACTTTAAAATTGTGCAGTATCATAGTATATTAATTTTTCAATCTAGTTTCACATGTTATGATTTTTCACAAAAAATGGTTTTACCTGAAAATGACTGTCGTCCTAGAATACGATAAGTGATAGGAGAAACAGGCAGGGGTCCCTCGGGTTGGAAAAAGTAAGCTGGAAAAACTATCGTCCGTTGAAAAATGCATAACATGGATTCAAACCGCGAGGGCCAGAGGGACCACAATTTTTCCGGCAAAGCTTTCGGAGTTTAGTCGCATTATTTGCGATTTTTTCGGCTCCCTGGAGAAATCGCGGGATTTGCGTCCGATCTTTCGAACGTCACTGTAAATTTGCCTGAATCATGACCGACTAACCAAAATGGCGGTTAAAATGTCAATAAAATTAGTAAAGGAGTTCAAATTCTGTCAAAACTTTGCTGAAACCTGAAAATATATTTATTTTTTATCTATGCAATGTTTTAACATAATTTTGAGATAACATTTTACAACAGTTATAGGTTTCTTTTATGGATATTCACAATTTTGAAAATGGGATTTCCATCTGATAAATAAATGATTTCTTGGAATATGTTAATGGTGCACTCATATTTGAACCTTTTTCTTATGTACGCCTGAGGTTAGGCGGTTTAAGCCGCAGTGGGCACCATATGCGCGGCGCGGTTACGATATATTTAAAATATACGATCCTGCACTAGGGGAGTGATACTTTGAATAATAGAAGAAATTCCCTCATATTTAACTTTAGGCGATGGTGGAATCGTAAATTATATCACTTTGGTCGTATTATGTACCACTAAAGGTATACATTTTTTGCCTACAATGAATAAAAACAAGACCACAGACGTTTGGCTTTAAATTGGAATATTCGATTTTTGGATAGCATTTTCGATGGATGAAACCATAACCGTTGGTTAAGGAAAGCTATTAGTTAACAAACCCGTTCTTTCGTTTAAGACCCAAGTAAGTGTGCTAGAGCTCGATTTGATCCGTTCATTTTTTCGAGAATCATTGTATTTACGGACATACAGACAGACGCCATAGCCAAAACTTGATTTTCGGCTTCAGGGGTCTCAAAACGTGGAAATCCGTTGACAAACTGAGGTGTGAAATTTCAGACGATTCTAATACTTTCTCAATCATAAATGATAAGAATGTCCTTATTTGAATAACGACTGTCAATATGATAGACATATTATAATAATTATTGTTCGATTAGAGCAAAATTAAAAAAAGAATTACAAGATTTACAACTGATCTTATTGACATTATTTTATTAAACTCAAATTTCATAAGTTTTAGAATTTAAACAATTTTCAAAAACGACGAAAAACCAGATTTTAACAGTTGGGAAAATTTCAGAGCAGTTTATAGTAAATATTAAATATTTTTTCTTTAAATATATATTCCATATAACATTTATATAATGTAAAGATTTATCAAAATTTAAGCAAACCTCTTCGTCTTACTTTTTGTCAAATTAACAAACCGACGATTTTCTTTAAGACGAAAATAAAACTGAAAAATATTCTTTTTTCTATTTGAAAATTAAAAAATTTAACCAATTTTTTATTTTAAAAAGTCTGGAAGGTCTTAAGGACATCTTTTGAATTTTTAATATTTTTAAAAAAATATTAGGAGTAATTCGAGTGAGTTTAAAAGATGATTGAAAATTCATCACTTTTGGTAAAAATTTAATCTTTTTTATTTAAAAATGTAATTGTTTGGTGAAAAATTTACCTGTGTTGATTCAGAATTGAACTATTTTGTTGAAAATTTTTCTTTTTGAATAAATTATTGAAATATCAACTATTACATTTTGCGTAATATTTTTCGCAGTTCATTTTTTGTGTTGAAGATTCATCATTTTAGTTACAAATTCATCTTTTCGATTCAAAATGTAACTATTTCGTTTGAAAATTCGCCTTTTTGGTAAAAATTTAATATTTTTTGGTTAAAAATGCAACTGGTTGAAAATTAATCTTTTTTTGTTGAGGACTCAACTTTAGAAAAATTTGTCTGGATTTGAACAATGTTAAATTTTGGACCTCACTATCTGAATTCCATGATTGAGTCTTAAAATCAGAAATCTCTGTTAGAAAATCAAATAAATTTTCCTTAAATGCATCCGACCAATTTTATTGAATTCGAGCCAACAATGTTAAATATTCTTTTTTACTAGGAATGATAAAAAAAAAGAAGATAAGTACGGAAGGAAGTACATAACTTTATAATAGTTAATTCTATCACTGATAATATTTATGGCGAACAATAACCCTAATCACAGAATTAACTGTCTAAATGAATGTTAATGACTCTTTATCGCGAAGATCGGCAATTATATTTCAATTTATTAAAGACCCAGCCCGTAATCAAGAAAAAAAGCCAATTAGAAATTCGCCAAGGGCTGTATTCTACGCTATACTAGCAAGAAAATAAGGAAGGTGCGAAATTAGTTAGTATGGCTAACGTACTGTGGTTTTCACATCATTTATCTGCGTTTTACGCACAAACTCGCAACTGTACAGAAATCATGCAGGTATGCAAGAAAGTTGCTTAATTTAATTCCCAGTGGTGCTAAATTGCATATGTTTACTTATTTTCTCGTGTGTCAAATAACTGCGCTAAACGGGAACCACAAGTATGCATTACCCTTCACTCTGGAGGAACTTTTATTACTTATAAGAATATCACTGAATGTAAATATTATTTAATTACTTCAGTATTTTCGAGTTTACTTATATTGTGAGTTATAATTTATTCATTAGATTTTTGGAGAATTGTTATAGATAAAAACTAATAATATGTGCAGTAAATGATTTGATCTTGCGGCTTTTTCTTTTAATTTCACAATCCGCTCCTTTCGTGACGTAAATGTTGAGTGTCGTTGATTCACGGCAACTTCAAAACTATAAATCATGCAGATCTGTAAAACGCAGGCAGTGAAGATAAATGAATCAATATACTTCAACGACACTTTCAAAGTACAAGTATTATTTGAAATTAAACAAAATAGAACAGAAATTCGAATTCAAAGTATTTTCTTTTGTATCCGTCATAACTAAAATTTAACAATTTACCGTTCATTTTTTTAAATATGTATTAAACATTATTTTTTGTTGAAAGGTAGAGATTAAAGATTCTGAAGAAAATGGACAAGGTTACGTCGATGGTTTTTATCCGAAGCACGTAGGGTTTGTTTCATTTTATGCGATTTTTTTATCGACGCCTCGTAATATCGATAATGTAAGCTTCCACCACTCCACCTCTGATACGGGGCTGGGAGAGAGAGAGTATCATCCCGACTCGAAGGGTGGTTTATATCGAGTTATGGAGTTTGAGAAATGATAGCTGTTCTCATGTCTCATATTTTTTCTTTCCCGATCGCGTTTAACTTGCGGTCGTAAGTCGGCACGGGGAAAACTTTTTAACAAACGAGTGGCTTTAAGCATTTTTTTTTAAATTGTCATCTCCGTTCTGAGAAAAGTTAGATCCCATAGGAAATACCCTAGTGCATATCAGTAAAATATTTTAATATAGGTAATAGGTATAGATAATAATAAAATACAAGCATTAATAAGAGTCACAATTTCGAGATTTCAAAAACTAGACAATATCATTGTTTTCCCACACAAAAAGATATCGTATTTCCAATCTTTACTACGTTTCAAACCCACGTTTAGTGATGCTACATAACTAAACATAACAAAGATTTTAATTGTACAGAAAGAGCTCACAAAAATGAGTTCACTCCCACAGTAAAAAAAAGAATACTTAAAACTTTTACACCTTAAAAAGGTTGGCACTAAATTGACTTTAAATTGTATATGGATTTAAGCTGAATTGATCGTATTTTAAGTATTTTCTTTAACTAAATTTAAGACTCGATTCTGATGTTTAGATAGTGCGGTCTTTTTACACCAGTTTTTCCTAAATTCAGAGAAATTCCCCTGAATTTAATGAAACGCAATTTTAGGGTGTAACATTTTCAAGTTCTCTTTTACGAACAATCAACAATGGTAAAATTGTTCTCGATTTTATAAATCATTTTTAACAATGATCATTTTTGGTCTTGAGATAACTTTAGTATATCCTTAACAAATCGAAGACCTTGTAATATTTAAAATATTACAAAGTATTTTTAATTTTTAACCTATTATATCTAATACTTCAATAAATCAAATAATATTTTCAATTTTCTTCAAAATTAAGTATTCAAACCAAATTTTCTTTCACCAATGTAAAGAGTAGCTTATTTGTTAATGAAAAATGCAATTGTTGTAGATCATGCAACGACCCTATTGCTGTTACAATTAAGATGACCAAAAAAAGACAACCGATGTGAATTTTGAAGAAGTGGAAGTGAAGTTTTTTGTATAAAATTTAAGAATTTTAGATCAAGGACCTTTTAAAGAACAAATGTAGAAAGTTCTTAAGAACTATTAGGAACACTTTTAGTTAAACCTTTTCTATAAACTGATTTCTATAACTCACTTTATTAGAAGATGCGAAATCTTACGTAAGATTTCAATTGACGATTCAAATGTGTAACGAATTATCGGATTTTCCGTATGTAATTTCAACCCTTCAGAGTAAGATAGCATGGGTATTGAGTATCACCTACAAAATAAACACTCTACCATCCTTTCCCAAAACCCTATATTGCAACCAGAAAAACAAATCTGACACCCCTCCCATCTAAACAGAGAAATGCACGTTAAACAACTAAGACTCGTCAACACTAAAATTGCTTAAGTTGTCAGCAAGGGGATTTCACCTTTACACAAAACTACACGTGTTCCTTACAATGAATGTTTTGCAGTAAAAGTTCATATCCATATGTAGTGGGAACGGTGGCACGAGCAGGGGCGAGTCAGTAATAATTAAAATGTCGAAGAAAATAGAAAGAAGAGCTGGAGGGAGGGAGGGAAAAGTGGAATGAGAAAGGGAAGCCGTTAAGTCTGAGAAAGGCTATGGGGTGAGGGTATTTGGGGGGGAGGCTATAGAGGAAGGGAGTGAACGTCGTGAAACGCGAACCTGCACGGCGGCCGCCGCTCAGCAACTTATAGAAGATGGCGGACTGTGAAGGGGCGCGGTGCCCAGGGTAATTTTATAGAGCAGAATATGTTTTCTACGAATCCGTTTGAAATCATTTAGTTGTCTGCTATGTTCCTTCTGTTACTCTTGCCATTCTAAACTTGTGGGCGGATCCCCAATAAGTATGTCCATACCTCTATACCCACATGTGCGGATTTTACTGTACGATAATTTTGTATGTTAACTAGTTGATAAATTATAGATTGTGTGTATGTACAATTTGTATGTAATGCATGCATATTGCATAAAGATGTATCTATATAATTGCTGAATAATTAAAATGTAGAATTCTTGATTGAGGATTGCAATGGTGTAAGGAATAATTCCTTTCAAAATATAATAATAATAGGTTCATGATCGCATTTATTTTCTGCACTCTGCACTAGTTGGACAATTTTTACAATGATTTAGTTAGAAATTGTCACGAGTTGTTGTGCTCTATTAACCTGTAGTCAACTATACGGTTCTTGACTGACACGCAATTGTCATCCAGATAAAATCGAAGCATTACACAGTTGACAGGCTAAAGTGCTAAAGGCACAGTCACCATTGTTCAAAGGTAAAAACCGTGTAGGAAAACTTTTGTATTTCATTTTAATATGCTTAAGTTCATCAACAACTCATTGTATACTAACAGTAGCATGATCTACGGGCTTCACTCTAATAATCTTCCAAAGATTGTCACGCATCATTTTCAAGCGAAAAGGGTACTCAAATAATAAGAAAATTATTGGAAATAAAGGTGGACATCATTCATTTTCAATATCTAATCTTCATTTTACATTAACCATATACATTTTCATTAGTGTCCATAAAAAATCTTGCTTCCATGCATATCATGCAAATCGTACCTAAAACAGTTTCCTCTCATGGTATCACGTCTCAGGCATCTTTCCGAGGGGGCTTAAAGTGTTCAAACCAGGTTCTCTCTTCTTTGGCTGGTCGCGGAATCCTTGCAGAAAACAATTTACTTTGAAGGCCACAAACTCCATTACTGGACGAAACGCTCAGAGCGAAATAATGACTTTCTCTAATGCTGTCACAGCTCGGCTACAGTATTACATCATCAAATGATTCTAACTTGACTCAGAACAGAGCCTAGAGCCGACAAAGGTTATGTTTCAAGCTCAGTGGGTCAGAGATGATGAAAGCTGATAATCATAACTGCATTTGTAGACCAGGTAACACCAAGAAAGTCAACTGTCAACCTCGCTTCCCTGTTATTAAGGGGAGGTTTAATATGTACCATCTTCACCGGGTCATGAACGCAATATTTTGAAGTCCCACCTGTTTTAAAAAATGGTTAATAATAGGGATGTTGTAAAATTATTCAAATGACTTAAGAAAATATTGTCGCGCCAGCAAGTGCTACCAAACTGGAACCAAATCTTCCGAGTTCCGATACATCTTTTCAATCACCTTCTCCATAACTCTTCTAACGTCCAGATTGAGACGCCAAAGTTTGTGTCGAAACAAGTTTTTGACCTTAAAGATGGGAGGATGAGAGTAATAAGGAGGGAGAACAAAACTTGAGACAAAACTTTAGCGTCTGGACATTAAAGCCCAGGGCTCTCGTGGCTCGACTCGTTTATTTATGTCAGCCATTTTGCGGCCATGAACGCCATCTTGCTTTTACAAGCACCCCCACATAGTGACTTAATCGCATGTAAATACGAATCGCTATTGTTCTTGTGGGTGACATTCGTCGAATTGGGTATAGACTGTTATAGAACCTACTCTCCTTTCCAACCGATCTATAATCTCTCCCTTTTCCTGGCAAGTCTCTTTCCAGGTCTTCTGTTTTATTAACAGTTCTACTTCCATCTTTGGTTTCATTCTAAAGATGCCCTGAAGCGTAAGTTTGTTGGACTTGCAGTGTCGACATGAAAGGGGTAGATGGAGTATTATTAAAGCAAGAGTGGATCAGTTTACATGATGATTGTGTGAAAAATATCGTGTTGGCAAAACTGTTAGTCGTTTAGATTGAATTATCTAACAAACGTAAGGTTTCTTTGAAAATAAGGGTGGATTAAATTGTAGGAAGCTAAAAATTTTTAGAATGTGTTATTTACGTTAGGATGTAAATTATCTAATTAGAAGTTTTATTTAAATGCTGCAAGAAGACTTCATCATGGTGAAAAATATCAGGGTTTTGACATTCATCTTCTCGGAAAAATTTCTTCGTGCGGTTAAACATCCAATTTTTTGTGAAATGGAACTTTCAAAGGAAATTTGTAAGTCTGTTCTCATTTTCTTAACAACCTAAGTGGTATTTTGAATGGAAGCCACCATCGTTTAGCTCATTTAAATTTAAGTAAAAAAAGCTTTTAGGATTCCTCTGCTTGAACGGTTATTATAAGTACCTCCGTAAACTTGTCCAACTTACAAATTTATGTAAATCATAGTACGAAGACCAAAACGAAACTTCGTTCAAAGTGACAGGTTTAACAAGCCGAAGACAAATTATCCAAAGGCACAAACTACCCGTTTCCATTCCCCAATATATACAAGAGTACTTTGAAAGAACATAAAATATAATTTCAAGATAATAATAGAAGAAGGATTGTCTAATAAAAGATGATTGAAATATTAAAAGATAATTCTTAGGTATCTTCTTCAAATTGGAAGAAATATTTGCTTCATGCCAGTGAAATTACTTGGAGTGATGAAATCGAGACTTACGTAAATGCTTTATTTCGAAGCAGGATTATTCATTATAATAAATGACTCGGTGCTTGATAATCCTGATATTGAAACACCTAGTGTTTAGGTTTTGAGGTTGTGCCAAGGTAAATGTTAAACCGCAAGAACGACGGGTTCTGCCACTTTACGAAGACGTTTACCGACGCAATGAGATAACGATCCCTCCAACCAGTCCAACCCAGAATCACTTTGTCCAGGCTGCATAAGTTTTCCTCGAACTATTGTCATCAGACACGCACGTAGTGGAATCGACCGTCCCCTAGTTGCCTAGTTCCCAGAAACAACACGAAAACATGAAACTTTGTGACTTTTCTGAAACGTGCCAACACGAAATGTGACTCACGTGAATGCGTATCTCACTGTAAAAAAATTATTATTTCAGGGCAAATTTGAGGTATTAAAGTAAGACCCAGAAATACAGTTTTGAGTGACACTAAAATGAAACCACTGGACGGAACCCAGAATATTTTTTTTTATATTAAAAATGTAAATGCATACGAAAAATGATGTTGTAAAAAAAGAGATACGTAGTTTTTACAATGCTTCTGAATACCATTCGTGCAAATATTTTCAAAATTTCATCTCATCAATTTTTCATTGTGTTTTTTGAAACTTTAGAATAAATTATGATTCTCAACTAAATAATGCTAATTTTTAATAATTTGATAGGGTTTTAGGAGGATTTTTCGGAACCCAAATTACTAAGAATTGTTGTAATTTAATTAAGATATTCTGGAAAATCTTGATTATTCACAGTAAAATCCATATTTTAAGACAAATTTGTCTGGATTTAAGCAAATTTGATGTAAATTTAAGACCTCATTAGCTAACTTTCAAAAGTGAGTCCTCAATTTAGAAACTTTTTACTTAAATCAGATAAATTTTGCTTAAACCCGGATTAATTTGGTTGAATATAATGTTGAGCAATTTTAGGTGTAACAATTTTAAGTATTCTTCATTGTCTAGAGAGAATTTTTGGATGGTAAAAATTCTTTTGATTTAATGTCAGGAAAACAACAATGGTATTAAATAAAAGAATATTTACCATCCAAAAATTCTCTCTAGCCAATGAGAAATACTTTAAATTGTAACACCTTAAAATTTCCGGCATTAAATTTAACGAAATTAATCCAGGAACAACAAAGAAAAAACTTTCAGTCAACTTTTTGCTGTGCACGCAGAGTTACTATATTTTCACTTGATTCAAATTTTGGAAAGCATGAGATTAATAATATTTTAAAGCAATGAAGCTTAATTTTTCATTTTTATATATTAAAAACGTCAGCTTTTTTATCATTTTTCTACCATTCTCTTACCGAAATCAATATAGAGTCATGTGCCGTAATGAAAAAATAACAATTTGATATTCGTGAAATGTTTTAATAAACAATGTCACTTTTAGAAATAAATGTATCCTTTTTTATGCTAAAGGTTTTTGTTATAAAATTATTATTCTTTTTCCTTACACAAGAGATTTCAATTGAAGTTACATGAATAACTTCTGAAGGAATAATAAAATATTCTTTCTTCAAGTTCATGAGATCATTTTTCTTGAAATTATCCATATATTTAATGATTTTTTTTCTAGCTTTTGTCAAAATATAAACATCACAAACTAAAATTGCAAAAATTCAAAATGGTTTAAAATCACTAGAATATGTTTTCATAAAACTTTGTGGAATGTATTTGAATAATAATTTTTGTAACTGAATTTTCGGTATTGAAAATAAATTTGCAGTTAATGGTAAGTGAAAATGCCATTGTTTTAACTCAAAATTGTATTACTTTTAAGTGAATTTTCATAAAATTTCAACCGATTTGAGAAAAAATAACTAATGTCACATTTTATGAACATCCATGTAAAAAGTTTTAGCAAGCAACGCTTTGTAGGAATTGTTTTTATAAACCTCTTATAATCTAATTCCATTCTTTACGTTATGGGACGATGCAGAAATTAAAAATAGAAACCTTCTTTAATTTACAAAATTTTTATTTCCCATCAACGAGACTTATAATGCTTTCTAAAATTTCTTAAATCAGATTTGCACTGAAAATCAATTACTCAATTTTCAAGATTTCAATCAGTGAAGATCCACTATGAGTCAGGGAAAATAAGGTCTGGGAATCCAAGGATATTTACTGTAGTCGTTTTACATTGAATCTTCAGTAACAAAAACGACTGAAATTTTCAGTACCCCTCACTGAAAGTCCAGTAACTTTACTACTGACAATTTGGTAATTATTCACTGAAATTCCAGTGATTTTCACTAATTCCCATTTATAAAAATTTCTAAACTATTTGCTTTACTTCTAAAATCTCGACAGTTGTAAAGTTGTACATTTATTGAGTCCTGAGAAATCAAAGAAATCTATATTTTAAATTTAAATAAGTGACTCATTTTTCAAGATTTTATACAGTGAAACTCCACTGATAATGAATTGAAAATAGCTAAATTTTATCAATCGTTCCCGTGTAGGAATGGTAACCGGTATCCGACCGGGAGCCGGCCGGATAGCCCCAGTTTAAACCGGGAGCCGGCCGGGGATACTGGCCGGGATCCGGCCAAAAACGTCACGGTAAACTGGACGGATCCCGGCTTTCATACCGGCCGGGATCCGGTCGGGTAACCCGGCCACAGACCGGTTAAAAATTTTTGCTTCAGGCGAGAAATTGGTAACTTGAAATGTCTTTTAAGGCTCATCGTACCGAATACGGTGAACTTTAAATGTGAAATCAAGTTATCAAATTCTCGCGATGAAATTAGAGAAGAGTTTCAACCACTGAT
>CAKNWT010210812.1:5853-16465 GCA_932066315.1 Andricus coriarius
ACGTCAAAAATCTCGGCCGCCGGTTTTTCTATTTCTTAAATCGAATTTGATCTAAAGTCATTGGGGTAACAAATTCTGCAAAAAATAGGTGGAAATTGGGCATATTATGCAGATTAAGAAACAATAATAACATTCACGATTTTTCCACAAGTCTGCCATTAAAGAACTTTTTTATTTTAAATGTATTCAGAAAATAGATCTACTCCTTTCAATCCACTGGGATTCGAACACCAGGTCAACTGATTTCCGGTCAGGTCTTAGCCAAACGCCAAGCCATACACGTCATGAGGGACCCGTAAATAAACTTTTCTGTGCTAAATACTTTCCGAATTAAAAATTTTTTATATACATGAATTAACAAATATACATAAATGAATACGCAAGTATATATACATGAATATTTGTAACATACATACATGTATTTCTCAGGGGTGAATGATAAAATCGATTGTGTGCTGATCATATGAGTTTACATGAGTCTTATGACTGACTTAATTATTACTTATTATAAATTCAAATTACATAAAACTTGAAAAATATGTAGTATTCAAACTGATTCAAGTAGCTACGCACTTTCGATTTTTAAATGTCCCGACAAATATATTCTATTTACCGAACGTAGACACTAGGCACCACAATATTTAAAAATTCTATTTTGAAATATGAAAAATTAAATTAGTGCTAAATTATTTAAACTCCAAATGACTTAAAAATATACCAATCTTTTTACCTTTCTCTTTCATACATTCTATTGTTGTTATAAATGGCAAAATAAATTTGTAATAAGAACAAAACAATATACAAACAGAGTGAAGTTGAATCTTTGTAAAAATCGTATCTGAGTCGTGTTTAATACCAAGTTAATCAGTAATGCACAAAAAAGTATAAAATGTAATCATATCACGACCTGAACTATTCATTAAAGAATGCTAATTAGCATTAGCGCGTCAGAGTGGCAAAATAACGCTCCGCAAGCTGTCCGCTGCACTAGCGCACATATGTTGCATTCCTCGGAAAACCCGAGGCAATAATGAGGAAGTATGAGATCGGTCGAGGTAGAATATGATGAGACAAACCGTGAAATGCGCCCCGGAAAAAAGACGGAACCGAAGAATGAACGAGGCGAAACCGAACCAGGCTCGGTATCCATCGTCTCGGACGGCATGACGACGTAATAGATATAATGACCATTGCATACCAACAAACTTGAAAATGGACTCTTAAGGTCGGCTCTTACGGCTCTCACTATAAACATACATGTATCAATAATGTACCTCTTCTTCCTCTTTGTGCATAATATACTACAAAGCTTACAACAAAGAAATTACTTTTTAGCAATACAATAGAATTTTTAACCAAATAGTTGAATATTCAACGTATAAAGACGAATTTATTCGATGATAATTAAAATGATTTTTAACGAATTCAGGATACATTCCACAAATGAAAATAAAACAATGAGTTGTTGTTAATTCAACCACAGTGAGCTTCAACCATTTTTAACCTGACATTTTTATGGAACAACTTTTCTTTACAGAATCTTTTAATTATGATTTTGAAGTATTTTATACCAAAAACGATAATGAAGTATCAAGCTCTTTTTGAAGTTGGTTCATCAAAGAACATTAATCCTCTATTTCTTTTGGCAGATTTAAGTTCGCAGTCAAGTAGAGATTGCCTTGATACTCCCCGCCCGGTTCACTGTCGCTCTTCTCCTTTTCGGCGTATACTTCAGGCTCCTGAGGAGCAGCCTCTTCGTGCCCGGGAGAGGTCGCCTCCTGGTAGGCCTCCTTCTTCTAAAGTACTTGGATACGCACTGGAACAACTTGGATACATTCGGCTTATTCCCCGCACAAATCTGAATCTACGATTCGAATTTCGAAGATACGTTTTTCCTGTTGGTTATTCACTTAGGTTGCCAGTAGCGGGAAAACGCTATAGTCTCGTACCAGCCCAAGAATATATTGTATTATCAACATCAAATGGTGACATTTTTGCAATATTAGAGTATAGCGGGTTGCTTCGTTCAATTTGTATGACAAATAAAGCTAAGTCGAGAATTAAAGTAAATATGATAAGCGGCGCAGTGGATATTTTGACCCCAGAAGAAATCACATATTGTCCAGTAGGCGCAAACCACCCAATCTTCCCCCAAAGCTTTATTAAAGCTTCGGAAAATTACGATTCACTGCAGTGCGAATGGAATCCTAATAGAGAACGTAACCCTGGTTCTTCTCCTTCTGACAGACAACATTCACCTGAGCGGACTTCTGCTCAGGAGCCTTCTCTTCATGCCGAAACCAGGTCGCCTCCTGGGTGGCCGCCTTCACCTAAAATACTTGGATATGCCCTTGGACAACTTGGATACATTCGGCTGATTCCCCGCACAAATAAAAACATACGATTCGAATTTCGAAGATACGTGTTTCCTCCTGGTATACCAATTAGGTTCCAAAAAGGAAAAAAACGTCATAGTCCCGTGCCAGCCCAAGAATACATTGTATTATCAACATCGAATGGTGAAATTTTTGCACTATTAGAGTATGGCGGGGTTCTTCATTCAATTTGTACGACAAATAGATCCACATCGAGAATTAAAGTAAACATGATAAGCGGCGCAGTTGATATTTTGATTCCAGATGAAATCCGAGATTGTCCAGTAGGTAAAAAACACCCAATATTTCCCCAAAGTTTTAATAAATTTTCAGCAAATTACGATTCACTACAGTTCAAATGGAATCCTAATAGCGAACGTAACCCTGGTTCTTCTTCTTCTTCTGACAGACAACATTCACTTGAACAAATTTCAAATCAGGCTCTTTCTGTTCGTGCCAGGCCCAGGTACTCTCCGGGAAGGCCTCTTTCTGTTCCAGTACTTGGATGTGCAATAGAACAACTTGGCTATGTTCGGCTTATTCCTTGCACAAACCAAAACCAGCGATTTGAATTTCGAAGATACGTGTTTCCTGCCTTTGAACCAATTCGAATGCGAATACATCATACGACTTATGCGCTTGGGCCAAACCAAGAATATATTGTATTATCAACATCCAGTGGTGACGTTTTTGCAATATTGGATTATAGTGGGACTCTCCATGGAATATATAGAACAGGTGAAAATAATTCGCGAATAAAAATAAATATAATAAGCAGCGCAGTTGATAATTTGACTACAGATGAAATATGGTGTTGTCCAGTAGGCGAAAATCACTCAATCTTTCCAAACAGTTTTCTTAAAGCTTTTGCAAATTATGATTCACTAGAGTCTGAATGGAAGCCTAATTGCAAACGCTATTCTGGTTCTTCCTCTTGTGCCAGACAAAATTCACCTGCCCGGACTTCTCCTCAGTAGCCTTTTCTTAATGCCAGGTCCAGTTCTCCTCCGGATAGGACTCCTTCTCATGAAGTACTAGGATATGTACTTGGACAATTTAGATATATTCGGCTTATTCCCGAGCCAAATCAGAACCGGCGATTGGGGTTCCGAAGATACTATTTTCCCGCCGATAAAGAAACTCGATTGCTTGTAGGGAATATTAAATTTGTATTACGCCAAACCAAGAATATATTGTATTATCAGCATCCAGTAGTGACGTGTTTGCAATACTGAAGTATCCTGTGATTCTTCGTGAAATATATAAGAAAGATATAAATCATTTGAGGATAAAAATAAATATGATAAGCGGTGATGTTCAGAATATGAGATCATGAATTTTAATATTAAAACCCTATGAAAGAGCTCTAATTAGTATAATCTACCGACGATACAAGCTCTCAAATTAATTCTATTAATTTTTTTCAATTTGATGAGATCGTGATTACCTTTTTATTAATTCAAGCTGTTTTTTTTCGGCTGTCCACTTACAGTTGAAGCTCAATTGTAAAAAGTGTTTTGTTTTGAATATCTGACGCACTGACTCTAGGTTTGATTCTAATGTATTCAAATTAAAAGAAAATGGAAAAGACAATGGAATAGAAAACACATAGTAAAAATCCAAAGGATTCAAAAATATATAAGCGATTTCATATACGAGTTACCTTAACGTATATCTACTACCACACATGATTCGCCAGGGGGATGGAAAGACTGAAGAAAAGATCAGATTTCTCATTTTTGGGAAAGGATGTAACTTTTCAGAATCACACCTATCCCTGGACCATTGCACTTGGTTGACAAGTGCACTCGGACCGATTCGCCATTTTTATCCTGGGTTCAGTAAGCTGATTCTCAGAATCTAAACATCCTTGACGGTGGGAAGTGATCTCTGCTGGTTTCGAACTTAAGTGGCTACACGTCTGTACGCCGTTATGTCACTTAAATTCGGGACAAATTAATTGGTTGCTCACATAGAAAGGATGTTCGGTAGAATTTACGGGCTTAGTAGTGATTTTTAAATCCTTCATTTACACAAGCGCCTTAATAATTATATGGTAAATTTGTGTAAACATTTTTTAAACGTTAAACTTCCACTTTCGAAATTTTGTACTTTTTACATTTTAACACTTAGGGGCATTTTATTTCTCTCTTGTTTTCATATGTATCACTCACAAGCACTAATCACTTAACATGAATCGAAGCGATTGCGCCAGTTGCTGCACCTTGGACAGGGGCATCTCCGACAATTTTGATATATTGGCTGTTTTTTCAGGAGCCCGCTGGATGATTTCCTTACAAAGGATCTGATTTGAATTCGTGTTAGTGGCTCTTGGAGATATTTTTGTATTCTAACTCATATTCATGTTATTTTTCGAGGTCAGCTTCTTCTAAGTTTTGAGTAATTCGCTTGGCGTCACTAATACTGTAATTTCTAAAACGCTTCTTGCTAATACAAGCGACACAGTCTAATATTACTAATCACATATAAGACCTACGCCTGGCGAAACACATTGAGTCCAGGTGGGTAGTTTTTTGAATGGGAGGAGGAAGGGGCGTGTAATAATTAAATATTTCAAAAATTTTTCGACGTAAACGTAATATTTAGTATTTTTTTCTTTTGTATAATTATTTCAGAAAACAAACAATCTTTTTATCGCGATGAAAAAATTGTAAATCATTCATGTTCGAAGTTCAAAAAAAGAAATCCGTTTCGAATTTTTACATATAAAGTCATCCTTTAGCATTTCTAGATCGAGCTTAGCAACATTTTCAGAGTGTGTGTGTATGATCGCGACATGGTTAAGTTGGTTTTGTGCCATGGTCGATGGCAAGTAATTTTTTACCCTACGTAAAACCGTAAAACTTCTCTCATTGAAGCAAGATGACCCAGGAATGGTCATGAGTAATTTAATGAATATCGAATATTCAGGAACGAGTTCTTGACATCAAACATTTTCTTTCACAAATTGCACGACATCCTTTAAAGATTCTGGTCTTACTTCCTAACGTTTCATCAAAACTAATGCCATATCTGTATCACTTAATAATCTGAATTCGTCAAAATCCCCCTTGTAAAACTTGATGATATTTTTCACGTCTACTGTTTCACCAATAATGAATTACTCTAATGTGTTGAAAAATTTGGCTGAATCAGTATCAAATCTACTTTTCAGCGTGTAAATGACTTGTTCGAATATTCTGCAATAAACCTTCCGATAGTATTCTCCGGGAGTCTTAAAAACATAATTTTCAACATTCCCGCTGTCAATTCGTTTGGAAATTTTTCGTCTGAGTGGCAAGCTTGGTTCCCCAACATCGAACTCTTTGGTGAATTCAATACTTTTCTGCCAAATGGATTGAAACTTGGAATCGCGGGAAGCATCGAATGCAAAGGTTACAGGTTCTGTTTTCCGAGGCAAATCTACCACGCAAAGCTCTTCTACCTTTTGAAGTTCTTTGTTTGAAATTTCAATCCTATCAAAAATCTCAGTTGTCGCATTCAAAAAAAAAAAAATAAATGAAAACGATTCCATCCGTTCCAACAAATCTGCAGCTTTGGCAGCAATTGTGCTGTCGAATTCGCCATCTTCTCTCAGTTCGTGAAAAAATCCCATTAATGAATTATTATAGTTGGCCAGGACGGTTTTCAGCGATTTTATTCGCAACGTAAATTTAAAACAAAATAAAAATATGCAAAAATCAATTACTTGAGTGTTTGGTAACTTTTGGTTAAAATTAAGAATCTCGCCTAGTTGGGCAGTACGCTACAAGAGCAGGAACTTTTTCTTTGTTGTTTTTCATTGTAGCCTGCAATTTCACGAATTTCGCGTGTGGCTTTTGAGAATCCCTCACGAAATTCATCAAATCCTTAACTTCTCTAACGAATATTCTTGCCGCAAGCACCTGTTCAATTCCGGCTTGAACACCAAGATTTAGATTGTGGGCTTACAGTGCACAAAAAGTGCTCGTGGCTCTTGTTCTTGAATACGTTGTTGCAACCCCGAAATTTTTACTGACACATTCGCCGCTCCATCGTAGCACTGACCTCACACCTTCGACATCGACCGACCGAAACGAACAAGCACTCAAAATTTGGGTAGTCAGTTTTTTCAGCCAAGCTTCTAGCTCAGCAACATCTCCTGCGCGCGCTCTCAATATTGCAATGAAATTCGAGTTCTTATCATTATTATCTCCACGTATTGTTAGTTCCTGCTTCCCGAGAATTTTCAAAGTACAAAATATCTTCCTCGAGGCCGTCCGGTTAACCATAATTTATTTTTGCGACGAGGTCATCAAATGTTGCACAACGTTGACCTTGCTATGATTTTTCAAAATCTCTGTACGGTTAATGTGAAGTGTACTTTTCATATGTCCAAAGACTTAATCCATTATCAACCCAAGGTTCTTTTGCACTCAAATCATGCGATATCAGATGCATTATTAATTTTTCACTGCACGCTTTGGTGCATGTTGTGCAAATCATTTGACCCCGACCATTTTCACTAATCCATGGATATTTCAGTTTCCATCGTTCGCAGGGTCGAGGAAGTTTAAAGCTTTGTTCTAAAATTGACGCATCAGAATAATACATAGTATTCTATGTGAAATAAGCTCGAAACATGGAATTGCTTGTTTCAACGATTGTGCATTAAAATATTTCGAATGCAGGAAATATCACAGTTGCAATTTCGAACATAAACTCTTTTTCATTTATTTCTGAATAGTAAAAATGATGCACATTCACAAACGATTAATTCAAAATGTTGAAACAATTTGACGCCGACAAACTTTTCCATTATGCAATTGCATCTTTTGAGGTTGTATCTGGTGCACGTAACGTTTTCTTTCCACATTCTCGACTAGGGCCACCGGACGAATCAGCAAGACTGTTCTCACTGTTCTCACCATTTTCGTTTGCCCGAACCCATCGAATAACAAACCGGTCAATGGAAGAAACCGCTACCTAAACTGCTCTTTTACAATAACGTGCAGAAGCACCTGCCTGCTCTATCGTCTACTTTATTTTCCTTTCTTGTAGTTCACGCGCATATGAAGCGCGCACCAGATGACTATCTTTGCTAGTGCAGTCTGATTGGGTCACATCAGTTAGGATGTGGGTTCTTTGAGATTCATCTACGGCGATATATCTAGAATTAAAAATGATATTCACCTGGCCAGAGTTGGTTACAGATATTACTTGAGGTACGCATATTAAATCAATAGGGCTGAGTTGATAATCTGATTTGTCGAGAAGTGGTATGTCCAGTACGAACCTTAAATATCCATTCCACGCCATGATCGTTGATGTTCATGATGGTGCCATGTTCTCGATACTGACTTTTGGTCTTCGGGTAGGAAACATGAGTTTGGTAGCATGTTTCTGTAGATGTCGATACACAACCTCTAGCTGGTTGTTGGTTGATAGAGAGGGATGTAGATTTCCTCTTCCCTCGTCGTATATGGCATCTAGGAGATGATCGGCTTTTTTGAGTAGCTATCCAATCCGTCTTCCATGATTCTCGGCATTTAATTCAAAGTGTTTGTGTGGTTTATTCATGGCATATAATCCCTAATTTGATTAAATGTCACTGCAGTAATGTTTAACACAAGTTTAAACTGATTAAGCTGTTTCTCTTGATTTCCTTCTCTTGGATGTATTTGCTCCAGATCAGCTCACAAAACGTGGGTTTGTTACCCAATGAGGTGAGATACATTCTTTTTCGCATCATTCACCTCGTTGACTTTTGCGTCTAATAGTTGCTTATGATCATAGGTGAGAAGCCCTGAAACATGTCTCATCATTCCTGGCAGAAATATTAGCATCGGATATGCTCTCCGTTGTATGATGTTCGACGGTAGGTTTTGTGGTCAAAGGTTTCTGGTCCTACCTTCCATTTTTTCCATCTTCAGTCAAACGTCATTCAAACGACTTTTAGCAACATTATGTTTCCTAGTAAATTAGTATTCGAAGGTGTTAATGTAGTCTTCGCCGAGTACCACATTGAAATTCTCTAGTAGAGCCTTGTTTCTGTGCCCATATGTCTCAAGGAAATTCTGATATTTTTGTATTTCCATGAAAGCAGTGAGTCTACAGACACCAACACTACTTTGCATAAGTCCCTTAGTCTCTTAGTACGGTCCAAAGACACGGATTATACATTTTAGGTCAATTGAACAATTCTGCTTTTATTTTCTTCCCCATGAACAAATCTTTCGTTTGGATACTCCTTAATTTACTTAATTTAAAATTTATCAATTACAAACTTTTCTAGCTTTAGTTTTAATTCCTGTATTTACCCTGTTTCTCAAAATACTTTATGCTTGGCCTAATTTTTTGTAGATTCTTACTCCAAATCAAAGAGTTTCTTTATGCAGATGAAGGAGAATAATACATTGTTTTCATTCTTTTAACCGGCTTCAATCTTAAATTCCTTACGCTTTTCGGCATGTTTAATAAATTGCGAGCAATCTTCACTTTCCAGCATAACATTATCATTATCGGTTAGTCCTACGACCCTGTATGGACCATGACTTCACTTATCGAATTTCACATCGCGTACATCCTTCACCACGTATACTTTTTGATCAGAGTACTTCTTTGATCTTTCCTTTGGATCAATTAGATTCTTTGTGTTGATTTTTTAAATCTTGTTTAATCGGACGATTAGTTCATATGAGTAGGTGTAAACTGCGTCACTTCATGAACCGACGTGTTGTAGGCAACCATGGCGAATGGGAGCAGTCTCTCCCAGTCATCATAATCGTGGGCGTGATTTCTTATATGATTTGTTAATACTATATGGCTTGTCTTCAGGGATCCATTCTTTTGAGGTCGATACCCGGAAGCCGTCAATTGTTTTACGTTAAAAAGTTTTTCCAATTTCCTTATCATTTCACTAACAAGGGCTTCACCTAGATCACTAAGGATGCACTTCGGGGCACCGTAGTGAGAGAATGGGTGAGTAGCAGCAAAATGGGTACCGTTATGCAATACTTGCTGAAGTTGTCCTGCACAGTTAGTATATGCTGGTTCCAATTCAGGGTTTTAAGGAGTTTTCCTACTGTGTAAAGTGACACTGTGAAATTCGCCAAATAGTATATCGTTGATCACCATTGGATCGTACGTGCGGGCTCTCATGAGTTTATTCTTCATACAAGTACGAAAATTTCGTACGTAGTTGTTTATTTAGTCCCGCACGCCGGGCCATGTGAATCGTTCTCAACCGCGATTATACGTTTTTGTCCTGCCCTTATGTCGTCCAACCACACTCTCGTGACGTTTTATGATTATTTTTTGTCTCAAGTCCTCCGGGGGCTTTTCAATTCTTTCATCAAAAAGAGTGATCTGGATATTACCACCCCAGAGAATAGAGGCAAAGGTTTTGCGCATTTTATCTGAGGACAGCGAACCAAACAAGTCCCATGAATTTACCATGCGGCATGTTTTCTGTTCATCATTTTCTAGAGCGAGGCAAAGGATTTGTCCCTTCTGAGGTCGGCTTTCCCAGAGGTATTGCAGATCGAGAAGCTCGGTAGCCACCAGAAACTTGGTATTTGAATTCGTAGGTCTATGGCTCTTTCGATTGACTTTTTATGTTAGAATTTTCATTTTTATGTTAGCAGATTTCGAGGATCCTTCTTTTTCATTATGTGGTCTAGCAGGGTCTATATAGGGTACCTCAAGGTCCAGTTTTGAAACTGGTGATACCTATTTTGATACAGGGTCTTTCATCTGATCAGAATTAATTTCTTCAGGAACGGCCGTGAAACGTGCAGGGTTTTTCGATATTCTTCGAAAGCCTTTAGGATGCTGTTCACTCTCAGCATAAATCTGTAATCACAAAATTCTCTGCACGGATCCTGCTTTTTCAATTCTTCCAAAAGTTTTTCATTATTTTTGAATCAGGAACCCTTGCCCGCCGATGTATACATCAACATAGGGTTCGCAAAAAGAAGTTATCCATGGAACCTTTGGCGGTAATCGTGGGGGTCGACTTCTAAGTGGGCTATTGCCTTTGGAGGTAGATTTCACAGGTCCTACGTCTGGCAGGACTCTGTGATTCTTCCTAAAAACGGAGACAACAGAGTCTTCATTATCTCCTTCCTCAGATGATGATTTCGATAAAGAGTCTTCTTCACTGGCCTTGCCATCTTTCTCGGATTCACCTTATGTCCTGCTTGGAGTTTGGTATTTTTGTTCGGTTTATTGGTAGTTGGGTTCGCAGGTAGCTTGGG
>CAKNWT010210837.1:727-12867 GCA_932066315.1 Andricus coriarius
ATAGAAGCAAGTATACTGAAATTTTGAAAATGTCCATTAATTACTTCGCGGTACTGCTCATTTACTTCTCGACAAGAGCTAGAAATCAAAACAAATAGTTTTAGATGCTCAAGATTTCTGTCAGTTATTGAAAAAAAAATTAATTATGTAATACAGTTTCTAATTGGAAAGTTTGGTGATTACAACTGCGTCTCATGAAATAAACAGCTTATTATTACTATATTGTCTGATCCTTTAAAGTAAATGATGACTGAACAAAAATGTGTCGAATTAAAAATTAGCGAGTAGAAAAAAAGTCGATCGTTTAACGGTACTGGAATAACAAAATAGTAATATTTTAGCATTTCTCTAATGAAATAGTAATAGAATCCCAAGTTTCTAGTCAATAAGTGAGCTTTTATTGTTTATTTCTTTCAATATAAAATAGTAAGAGATCTTTTTAGCGTAAATAAAGTAGGGATCCATAGATTAAGAGTGTAAATAATTCTCATTTCTTCATTTTGACGAAGCAGTTACTCATATATTCGTATGTTGTTGGAGATGACGTAGGTTATTTAACAGTTGGACAATACTGCCTTCAATCATTGTTGTAATAAGGCTGAAAATATTTCACAATCGCAATCTTCAACTAAACTTTTCTTTGTGTCACGTTTCCTATTTTTATAACCTATTTTGAATTAACATATACGCAGCCTTGAATAAATTCATATATTTTCACAACGCAATTAGCAAGTTTCCACTATCGAATTAGTAATTTTCGACTTATTTTTTAGTGACTTTAGGTTTAGAGAATACATGGAATAAATTTTTACTTGATTTAAAGAAGTAACCTTTCTTGGTTTGTTATAATAAAACTATATGAAATATTTCTTTAATTTTACCTATTGAGGTGGGTGTTGCAAAAAAGCACTTCTGGGAACTCTTAATAAAATACTACGATAAAAGGAATGTTACTCTATCGCAAACTTGGTTGATCTTTAGTTTTATTCACTCTGTTGCTAGGTTGTTTGATTACAATTGAATGTTATTGATTATCACATTGACAATTACATCACACTAAATCTGATACATGACTTTGTCCAGATACATATGATGAACAAGTTGACTTAAAGACCGAATAATGTTATGGTGTAATTGATCCCAGCGTACGGTTTACTCCAGAACCACAATTTGACTTCGTGGTGATTTGGACTAAAACCCATTTCATGGACACGTTCTCCTGTAGAATGAGCTCCTAACCAACTTTTAAGTTCAACTCGAGTAATTCTTTTTCCACACTTGGAGGTAATAGTGACCACTTTTGAAGTGATACCATTGGAAAGACGACGTGGGTTAGGTGGTACACATACATCGATGGGATTGCCAATCAGTTGTTCGCCTGGAACTGGTTCACCAAACTGGATAATACCGTCATGGGCGCCAACATCTATAACTTCTGATTCAACTTTAATAGATGTTAATGGGGTAGGACTGAAGGCTGATGATGGAACCACATTGATGACCAATGTTATAAGAAACATCAAAGTGAATATCAGTTTGCACGACGCCATTTCTTGCATATGTCAAATAATAATCACTTGTGCGTGATCAAAGTCTAACTAATTTTTAAATTGCCTTAACTCTTTCGTTAATTAGGAAGTAAATACGAAAATCTGATGTGTGTGGCAAGATTCGTATAGGGTCTTTATATTATCAAATTTCCTTATCAGCGTCTCAATTAACTGTCAGTTGACGTGTGACTGATTATCATGGAATTAGGTTATTTCACAATCACTATCTGCTAAGAAAATATTAACTTATCGTCTGCTATCGCAAATATTGAGTATGCCAAATGCATTCATGTCATTATAAAAATCATTGTGGAAGAATTTTGAAAATGAGATATGAAAGAATATCAGCTTTGTGGAATTTATTCACCGAAAAAGGAATGATTCTTCTTTTAGTTGCGTGCTATTTTGAAGTAATGACGAAGTAAATTATACTTAAAGTAATCAACGAAAAGCTATTCGGTTGAGGTTATCTAGAACTTAAAAAACTCTTATACTTTTTTTCGTAGGATTAACCGCTTGCAGTTTGCAACGTTACAAACAGATTAGTGTTTAACAAGATTAACAATTTGCATAGTTGAACCTTAGAATATATATTGCTCAGAAAAATTAAAAAATTGTACAATGTGAATTGTTGTTAGAAAATTTCTAATTTTAACAGGAAATCGTCTGGACTTTTCATTAGTTAATAAAAAATCGTCCAGGCCAATAAGTCTCATAATTTTCTCTAAAACTGTTGCAAAACCTATATCTACTATTAATAACTTTGTTTATTCTTCATAAATTCTTTCTTTATTTTTTATAACTATTGTTGCAAGTAAAATCCCTTAATGACCAAAATTAATTTTTTTTAAATTTTTTATTAATGTCTGACACAAGATAAAACTTTTCACTTTCGCCTTTTATACAACATGTTTTCTATTAAACCACGCTCACTTGAATAATTGCAATTTTCAATAAAAACTAGGTAATATACAACCGCAAAAAATTATGAAAATTGAAAACAGAATTCGGTTGAAAAGTAGCGCATGGCACATCTGTATAGTGTATAAGTATACGCATGATTAATTTATAGCCCATTCATCCAATGTAATTTAACAAAAAAATCTTATTTTCCTTAACTTTGTGCAAACAATCAGAAGGCAATAGTTTGAAAATTAAAACAGGCTAGGTCACGTTTATAATTTCAGAACAGGGCCTTCTTATTGTTTGAATAGAGTTAAAAATGTTACACCATCGCGTTATTTGATTAAATTTGTCTGTTTTTCACTTTTTTCATTTTTATAACTTTTTTTAAATTATTATACACAGTTTTAAATAAGTTCATATATATTTTTAGCAAGCAACTGTTTTTCACAATTGAATTAGGAAATATCTTGACAAATCGAATTATTGATTTTTTACTAATCTTTACAGGCCCACTTTTCTCTCATCAAATCTGTAAAATTTCACTAGTAATTAGTTAAGTCTTAACAAATGAAAAGTCTGGACGATTTCCTTTTGAAATAAACAATTTTGAACAAAAATTCACGGAGAGAAGTTGCCATTCGATCAGAAGATTTCCTTTTGCTTTCAAGAGATCTAACCTCGATACGGACAATGTATATATTTATACAAGTTTCAAATTTTTCTGAGCAACAGATTCTGAGGTACACCGGTTTATCCTATGAAAAAAGTGCAAGATGTAAAGAAGTTTTATTCTTTCTAAGAGATGCTATAACTTATTTTGTAAATATTTGCTCATAATAAATAGTGAAATTGTTTTTAAACAATTTTTTAAACATAAAGTGCTAAGGATTTCGAAAAAATAGCCAAAATGTTCATAATGACGGGACCATTTTTAACCCATTGAACAAAAGGTGTCTCGGTGACTTATATACACAAGTGTTATAGTAGCGACTCGATTAATTAAAAAAAATTCTATTGGACTTCAGTAATTCATCGATGGTTGGAACCAATATTTTAGTTTCTTTGAATCAAAGAACGATCAAAATAACTAAAATCGATGATAATTGAGTGAAAGAGATATTTCTTTCATATAAGTGGGTTAGTACTCTTATTCCAATAGAAAATGTCATTAGTCAAATCAATTTATCTTTTCACTTAAGTATTAATTAATTTAATCGGAAGGTGTGTTTCTCTTGAAAAATGAAATTAAGTTATATTCTGGAAAGTTGTGGTGATTGGTTTTTATCTGTAAGCCTAAGCATTGGCCGTTACTGATTTTTTTTTCTTTGCGAGAATAAAAAAAATTATTGTCATAAATTTTAATCATTATAATTGCATAAAATATTTTTTCAACGAATGGGCCTTTTTATTTTATGTACTTTAATTATTCAAATTTGTTAGCAATAGAGGAATTCTTGAGTTAAGTAAGTTGTTCTTTGAATCAATATTTTATGAACTCTGGGACATGTTTATTACAAAAAGAATTTCGCATCTTAGAAACACTTAAATATTTAATTATGTTACGGAACATTTGTTTGATACAAAGAAATACTATTCTTTAATGAAATACTATTCTTTAAATTGAAGAAATATTTCTTTGGTCATATTCTGCCCTACCATTTCCTTGAATCAAAGAAATTTTTTTTCATTCAAAACAGATTTTTTTCAGTGTAATATAATAGAAAAAAATAACAAGTTCTTTAACCTGAATAAAGTTAGGTTAAATAGATTAAGTGTGTTCATGATTCTTGTTTTTTCATTTTTACGAAGGAATAACTCATAAATTCGTATGTTGGTGGAGGGGACGTAACATATTTAGAAGTTTTACAATACTGCCTTCTATCATTGTTTCAATAAAGCTGACAATGTTACACAATCGCATTGTTTTACTAAACTTTTCTATTTGTCACGTTTACCATTTCTATATGCTTCTTTTAATTAATATACACAGTCCTAAATAAATTGATATCTTTTTACAAAGCAGTTAGTAGTTTTCCACTATCAAATTAGATTTAGAGAGTACATTTCTAAAAACTTTTATTCGATTTAAAGAATTATTTTTCTTGGTTTAAAAAATGAGATTAAATGGAGAATGTAGTTTCTTCTCTCGTAAAATGCCAAGGTACCACAATACTAAATTCTAATTTGAATTTGACTTTGGTTCAAACTTGGTTCAGTGGATCACAATCAATTTACTACTTTTCCAACTAAACAATATAGAAATTCTTCTTTCATTATCTTTGATTTACCATATAATTCCTGATGCAATGTAAACATTAACAGAGACATGATAGTACGCAGTTCAATCGTTTTTCTGTTTTGACAGTCATCAAAAGAGCGAATATATGTAACTAAAGTTCAAAATGAGTTTGTATGTAAGAAAATGACCTATAACCAAATTAAAACCCAAGTTTTTTCTGTGTATTTCTGAGAATTCTCAAAGAATCAATAAGTTAAATAGAAGAAAAGAATGTTACTCTATGGACAAATTTGGTTGAACATTAGTTTTATTCACACTGTTTTTAGGTTGTTTGATCACAATTGAATATTTTTGATTAGGACATTGACATTTAAATAATAATTTGATATGTGTAAACGTAAATTGCACATTAACAACAGGTCATACTGTAATTTGTCCAGATCAATTTGATGAAGAAGTTGACTTAAGGACCGTACAACGTTACGGTGTAAGTAATTCCAAGGTTGGGTTTACTCCAGAACCTTATTTTGACACTATGGTGATTTGGACCAAAGCCCATTTCATGGACACGTTCTCCTGTAGCATGAATCCCTAAACAACTTTGAAGTTTAACTCGAGTAATTCTTCTTCCAAGCGAGTTTTTAATAATCGAATCATACACAGTGATACCATCGTCATCTTCTTCTGGATCGGGCTGTACACGAATATCGATGGGGTGGCCAATTTGTCGTTCGTTTGTAACTTTTTCTCCAAAGATGACTACACCGTGATTGGCACCAAGATCCATAACTGCTTTTTCGATTCTAATAGACGTTAATGGTGCAGGGCTAACAGCTGATGATGGATCCACATTGATAACGAATTTTATAAGAAACATAAATTCAAAGATGATTTTACGCGACGCCATTTTTTACGAATGCCAGCATATAATCATTTGCGTCTGATCTAAGAATAACTGACTTTGAAATTGACTGTCCTCTTTCGCTAATTAGAAAGTAAATATGAACATCTGATGAGTGAGACAAGCTTTTATGCAATATATTACCAATATTGTTAATCATCGTTTAAATAAACCGTCAATTGACGTGACTTACGTCTAAAAAAAGTGAAATATGAAATATTTAAAAACATCATGGAATACCTTTTTATGAGGTGATTAAACCACACTTACGATTTATGGTTTAGACAGTCATCACACAGAAAAAATTGATTGCTAATAATATTATAATATTGGTGAAATCTTTGATGCAGGGATTTGCAGCAGAATTTATTATTAGTATTATTATAAATGAATCACATAAATAAATCTTTAAAGCAAAGATATTATATAGCTGAATTAATAATGTTGGAACTCTGAATATGGCTCTAATAAAATTGGATTAATTTTGACAGGGGTCTGAAATTGATGCTTGATTTCACAGCTTACCTTGCAATTAAACAGATCGTAAGGGCCTATTCAAAATGAGAATATGTGGAATTAATAGCAGAATAATTTTTTTACTTCTGCAAGTTTTTAAAATTGGATTAAAACTTATTTCATTTCTTCGAATTGCTTACTAACCTACATTTTTTACTTGAAATATCGATTTTGTATGACATCTGAAACTCGTGACGTCACATAGCTAATTCAATTATACAAGAATCCCGTGATAAAGCTTATAGTTGACTGTTTAAAAAATATATTTCTCTTTTCAAATCTATTTTAGTTTGATTGATTTGATTTTTCAGTATTTTTCTATTCGAGCTAAAAATTTTTTCCGTGCAGTAGGGTGGTCCAACAATTCGTCATTCGATTTTTGATGGTCGATTTCCCCTAATTCGTTTCTTTTCCGGAAAAATAAATTGACTATTTTTTTCGAATCGGTCAACATTAATCCGTGGCTTTTGAAATTAACGTTGAGTTTTAAATGGGGAAATCTTGCTTTTAGAGAAACTCGAAAAAAGAAATAAGTTTTAATTTTGATCCCCCTCTCTTGTATTGGGCCCGGAAAATGCCCTGACAAATGCGAAATAACAGTTTTATGTACAAATTCATGCTGAAAACGGGATTTTTTAAATGTTTGCATCATTAATTATTTTTATTCGATTCGTGACAAGTTTTCAAATATTTTAAACTAATTTTTCAAACAATTATTATTTGCTTAAACCATTTTTTTCTATGAAATCGTGAAAAGTTACTATGTTTTGAGATAAATATAATAAAAATGTAATAAAATAGTGGATGAACGTAAAAAATGACATTTTTCGTTCAATGTATTTTACACTTATTTGAATAATTTCTATTTATATAATTTTGTTCAAACCAAATCGTGAAAAATTACTCTTTTCTAGAATTAATGACACAGATAATGAATTTTAAGAGTGATATTTTTTGTGGAAGACAGTTTGCCATTATTTAAACAATTATTAATTATTCACTTGCACCTTTTCATAGAAAATATGAAAAAAATTATAGTTTTTTTGAATCTCTACACTATGTCGCTTATGAATCTATATTTGCTTATCTCAACGAAATCGATCTGAAAGTTTCAAAAATAGGGTACAAGTTTTGAGATAAGAAAATACTGAATAATAAACGGCATAGTGTAAGACATTCGAAAAAACTAGAATTTTCTTAAACTTTCCTATGAAAAGGCTAATTTTTACTAATTTTTTCAATAATTGCAAACTGTTTTCCACAAAGTTTTTCACTCTTAAGATTCATTACCTGCGTCACTAATTCCATAAAATAGTAACTTTTCAAGATTAACGGGCGTGAATATAATAAGGGTATACAGGTTAAGTGTGCAAGTGATTATTTTTTGTCATGTTTAAACATTAACTCATAAATTTGTATGTTTGGAGGTGAAGTAGCTTATTTAGAATTTGCACAATACTGCGTTCTATCATTGTTTCAATAAAGCTGAAAATGTTATACAATCGCGTTCTTCTACTAAACTTTTCAATTGGTCACGTTTCCCATTTCTATAACCTTCTTTTAATTAATATATACAACAATTTATTAACTTTAAACAAAACTTTTCTCTGGGTAAATTTTTTTCAAATTTTTAAAAGCCAAAGACCTACACGGAGAAACTTTCGATTGTAAAATTTGATATTATAATATTTTTTGTTATAGTAAGAAAATAACAAGCCAGAATAAAGCGGGAAGTTAATAAGTTCATTAGAATATAATAATAAATGATTAAATAATTTCACTTATCCGGGAAAGCAGAAGGGAGATATTTCCCTGTGATAAAACAAATTATGAGATTCAGGCAATTTTTAGAATTTTTGAATTAAAAGGCCTAAATTGCCATGTTTTTGCATACCTACACTATGATGCACATTCAACTCAGGGTTATCAGTATTTTTCCTTAAATTAGACACTTGAAACACATCGTAATGCAAAAAATTAAGTCGTTAGAACTAATAGTTTTAACAATAGGAGTGCTAGCAGGGTTATTTTTAGTAAAAATGCCTAAATTTGTATGTTTTCATCAAAACGCTATTGTAGGCATTCAGTTCAGGGTTCTTAGTATTTTTCCTTGCATTAGACACACGAAACACACCTCTATGCAGAAAATTAAGTTGTTAGACTTAGTACTTTTTGCACTGGGTGTGGTAACGGACGGACAGTCATTTTAGCGACTAATATAACAAGATAAAATAATAGGAATAAAAAAATCTCACCTCATGGTATCTTTGGTTGGAAATCAGTATTCACAGTGTTTTTAGTTTGTTTGATTATAATTCAATATTAGTTATACATACTTTGATATATACAAATATAAATTGCACATTAACAACACTTCATGCTGCTGTTGGTCCAGATCAATTTGATGAAGAAGTTGACTTAAGGGCCGAACAACCATACGGTGTAATTGATACCAAGGTTGGGTTTACTCCAGAACCTGATAACGACACTTTCGTAATCTGGACTAAAACCCATTTCATGGACACGTTCTCCTGTTGACTTAACGCTTAGCGAACTATGAAGCACAACTCGAGTAATTCTTCTTCCAGGCGAGCTTTTAATAACCGCCTGAAGCACAGTGACACCTTTTCCGGGTCCTTCATGTATTTCGAAAGATTTGCCAATTGGTCGTTCGCCTCGAACTCTTTCTCCAAATGTGACTATACCGTAATTGGCACCAACATCTATAATTTTTGATTCCACTCTAATAGATGTTAAAGGTGCAGGGCTGAAGGATGATGATGCAACCACATTGATAACCAATTTTATAGAAAATATAAAAGCGAATATCAGTTTTGACGATGCCATTTGTTACGTATGCCAGAGTATAATCACTTGTGTATGATCTAAGAAATTTTGATATATTGAAACCTTGAAATTGTCTTTACTCGCTTGGTACTTAGAAAGTAAATATGAAAATCTAATGAGTGTGACAAGCTTGTATACCATCCATTATCAAATTCGCTGATCAGCCATTCTGTAAATTGACTTGACTTTTGTCTACAAAAAAGATAACATTAAATATTTAAAACGCATGTAAATAAAAGAAATACATTCTGCAAAGTATCATTTAAGACTCTTTCAGGACCGTCCAATCAGTGCTCTGGAAACCACTATATATTGGATTAAATACATAATAATCGGCATTGGAGAAATGACTTAAAGCAATTTGGGTGGAAGTCGATGATTTTTATAAGCTGCCTTACATGGGGTAAGAGGGGTCGTTGTCAAACCCATTTCTTAAGTAAGGTATTTTTAAGTCTGCGAATCAATAAAAAACAGAAGTTAAACAGATTTTATTGTAAATAGTTTGTTTTGTGACCGCAATCTAGTGCTTAGGGGAAAATATGCAAGATGAGGTCACTTTGTGGAGTAGGTCATTTTAATGTATCAAAATTTTTCACACAAAAAATTCGGAAAACTTTTGATTACAGCATTTGGAACAATATTCAGCATAAAAATAAATATAAAAATATAAAAACAAATATTTTTTTTAATTAAATAAACAAAGGATCCGGTACAATTTATATTGCAAATGGCTTGTCATTTACAAGGTAAATTTTGCTGGGTCCTTTATGGTTGGATGAACTACAAGTTTTGGCTGAAACAACAAAAATCTTTTTTAAGGCCAGAAGAAAACACTTATTTGAATTAACTAAAATATTCTCTTGGATCAAGTTTTACTTGGATCAACCAAAATATTTGCTTGGATCAACCAACAGATATGGTATAATCAACCAAATTTTACTAACCAAACAATTTTCTTGGCTTAACAAAATATGTTGTTGCCCATATATTAACCATATTCTAGCGTTGATTGAAAAAAAGTTTTTTTTTTCATTCAAACAAGTAATTTTTTCTTTTTATAAAAACAAAAAATATGACCATCTCATTTGAATAGTTTTCACCGAAATAAATGTTATTCTTGACAGATTTCTGCTTTGTAATCAAGGTTTAGAACTTAGTGAATAATATTTTGGAAGACCAAGGATCTCCTGTCTTTTATTTATAGTCATTAATTACTCGGTACATTTTGCGAAGAGTAAATCAGCAAGCGTAGGCCATTCTCAAAATTTCTTAGTTGGATTGGTATAACTGAATAGACTCAAAAATGAAAATTGCCGAACGTGGTCAAATATTCCTTCCTGTTAGTAAAGTCCATCTCACGAACCCTTTTGAAACCACTGGGATCCGAAAGTCTCAATGAATCTCAGTTTGATTAAAAACATATATGTATATATAATAAAGAATTCTCGGTATTTTTCCTTATGAGAAGGATTCAAGTTGTGAGTTCATATGAAATATTTTATAACTGTACAGAAATAAAAGTGGTTTCTTCTATAACTTTTTTGCAAAAAGCGATTACCTATTTTTCAAAGAAAGCTGTGAAAAATGTACTTGGAGGTAGTTTCTTAAAAACATGAAAATCGTCGAAATGATGAATTTTATCCATTGTTTTTGGACGAAAATATTTTAAAGATTAGCTTAGCTTTTCCACATGGTGATTCTTTTTCGCAAAAATTTTGTACATATATGATATATAAAAGATTTTTAAATTTTAGTGATACACTCTTGCATAGTCTCTCCTACTGTAGTGCCTAGTACATTAAATGTAAATAAATGTGTGGTACTTTATTGATAATTGTAACAGTATTACTTGTAATTTATCTAATAATATTAGAAGTACCTAGTAATATTAGTAGTAATATTAAATGTAATAATCATAAATTTACAAAATAATAATAAATAAATAAACAAATGAGGGTTCCTCTACAAACTCCGTTAGGTAATTGTCTTAAATATTCACCCCCCCCCACCCTTACCAAGTCTTACTAAGATTTTATAAACTTAGAGAGCAAACATAGAGACAAAAGATGTACTCTGTTAATAACAATAAATATTTCGTTTTATAAACGTTCAATTTTATCATTTTTCTATTCATTTATGTGGCTTGAAAATTCAATAATTTTATTGAAATTCTTATTTTTTCTTGACAAAAAAATTTTCGTGGTTGAAAATTCAACTATTCTATTAAAAATTCTCTCTCTTGGTTTGAAAAGTCATATTTTTTTGTTCAAATTTAATTTTTTGGGTTAGAACTGCAACTGTCTAGTTGAAAATTATACTTGTGTCGGTTGAAAATGAACTTTTTTGTTGAAAAATAGAATTTTTAGGTTTAAAATTTAATTTAAGTTTTGCAGAAAATTCTCATTTTCGGCTCAAAAATTCAACAATTTAGTAGAAAATTCACTTATTTGGTGAAAAGTTAAACGTTGTTGAAGATGCATTCATTTGGTTAAAAATTAAACTACTTTGTTGACTACTACTATTTGTTTGTTTTTTGGTATAAAATGAACCTTGTCTACTGAAAATTCAACTTTTTTTGTAAAAAATTGATGTATTCCATTGACATTTTTTTTTATTTTGGACGAAAATTGATCTTTGTGGTTGAAAATTTAACTATTTGGTGAAAATTAATTTATTTTGTTGAAAATTTGTCTTTCCCACTAGAAAATTAATCCTCATGCTTGAAAAATTCAACTGTTTTTTTGAAAGCTTGTCTTTTTAGCTCGAAAATTTAATGTTTTTGATGAATTTTTTTTCTTTGTCTTTAACTCTAGTTGAAAACTTGTCTTTTTGGTTGAAAATTCATCTCCCTTGGTAGAAATTTCATCTTTTTCGGTGATAATGCAATTATGTGGTCAAAATAGATTCTGTTTTGGTTGAGGATTCAACCATTTTTTTGAAAATTCGTCTTTTCTGGTTCAACTGTTTTTCATTTAATGTGAAAATTTGGTCTGAGTTAAAATATCAGCTATTACATTTTTCGTTAAGCATCAATATTTTTAGGTTGAAAATTACAGTTCATGGTTGAAAGTTGAACTGCTTTCTTAAAAACTTAGCTTCTTCTTAGCTTGAACTGATCTCGTATCGAAACCTTTGTCACGTTTCTTTGCGAAATCTGCGAGCAATTTTTCTATGAACGTTC
>CAKNWT010210880.1:5276-15798 GCA_932066315.1 Andricus coriarius
TTATATTCCATGACAACTAGCTGAAGCAGATATTTAGAGCGAAGAAACGGCGTCAAAATGTACTGAAACAAAATTGAACGATAACACAGACACACAAATGCTGATCCTAATGCTGATACCCCTTACAGGAAATATCCCGTTTTCAAGGGTGTTTTTTGGTTATGCACAAAAAAGTGGGGAGAGGGGGGGCCGATGGAGAAATTCCGGCATAAAGGTTGGGTCTTGCAGTCATTTTTAGACGATTTCCTAATGCTGATTCACCTTGCAGTGGAATTTTCGGTATTTAAGGGTGGTGGTTTGCAATTTTAAAATATGAGGAAGTGAGAGTTTGTGGGGGCCGGTGATGGAGCAATTCTGGCCCAAATTTGATGTCAGCGCAACAAATTACTTATGCATTGGGTCTCGCAATCATTTTTAGACGGTTTTCTAATGCTGATCCACCTCACGGTGGAATTTTCGGATTTTATAAGTGGTTTTTTGCAATTTAATACAAAATGGTGTGTCATGGAGAATTTCTGGCCTTGGATTCGGTTTCAGCAGGACAAAATACGTAAGAATTCATAGGTCTAGTTTTGGGTACAGCCTACTTCTTTTGCTTTGTGTGACTGTGTAATTGGTTCATAATAGAGCAATACGAAGGTTAAAGGCAGAACAATTGTTTTTTAGATTTGACATTGATCAAGAGTGTGAACATATATGAAGTTCAAAATGAGTTTGTAAGAAAATCACCTGAAACAAAATTGAAACCCTAGTTTTTTAATTTCTTAGTGAAAGCTTAATAACTTAACGCTTTAGTCCCCACGAAATAATTTTAATCCACTGTATAGGTATAAGCGTTTCCACGGAAACTTCATTTTTCTGTCACCATGATTTAATAGGTAAACCTATACACTTAAAATACAAGTTATCCGGCATGAAATAACACATTGAATACATTTTCTAACTTCTGCATCTTACTGGATATTTCTGAATACTTGCTTTACTGATTCCAAGCATTTTAGAATATAATATAATTATGAATACTTTAGGTTGATCCATAGAATATCCTCAAATGTTTTTGCGAAATTTAAACGGCTAACATAAGACATCACGTTTAAATTTTTTCTTAAATTTCATCTCACGTGGGCCTTTTGAATATCTCAAAATGTCTCAGAAGTATACAGAAATATCCTCTGGATATCCCAAGGATATCGAAATTTCCGCCTTGGTGGAACGTCCTCTAAGTCTGCCTTTTTCCTCACTATGAAAATATCTCACAAAAGTGTTCGCAAGGTACCAAAAAGATTACTCCAATGTGGTGGGGATGAAACAGTAAAAGGTTTATATACGATTTCGTGAGATACCTTCATGGAATGTAGGTTGCTTCCAGCAGCATAGGCAACCCACTTCGGAAACCAACCGGTACCCGAATTCTCCAAACACTCGCATACCCAATTATCCTACCGATAATTAAGTGTATCTATAGGGAGCTTGTAGTGGTCAGCAGCAAGACATCTTGCAAGGTTTGAATGCTGTTAGAGCTTTTCAACATTAGCCGGCATTTTAGCACCAAGTATCACATAAGACCCCTAGTGCACTGTAGCCTGTACTATCGTACTTTAATGCTCCTGCTGTGACTTAATAGTAGTTGCACTCAACTGCAAAATACAAAACTTAGCTTTAATCATAGATTTCATTATTTAAACAATACAGCATTCCTCAAATGATTTAAAGAACTAATTTGAGAAAAGCCTTTAAAACATCATATTGAAAAAAGTAATTATTATAATTTCTAAGAGAATAAAACACTTAATCAGATACAAATAGCCCTCCTCTTATTGAATCAAGTCCGAATCCAGATACGACTTAGTTCCTAATTTCGGGTATCGAGATAATAAATTTCCTAAGCATCACACCGGTCCTAGGGAGTAAAAAGTAGACCAGAGGAGCAAGCTAGGAAAAAGAAGAGGCAAAAACAGGATCTCGGGGGAGACAGGAACCTGTTTCGAAGTGGGTTTGCCAAAGTTTCAGGATCGACCTTCTACGTTCTTCTGTAAGACTTTACCAGTGTCTCATGGTTGATCGGAGAGTCGATACAGTTATAACTTATCGTTGAACACAGGTTGGGTGGTTCCTACGAAGAAATCCTCTCCGACGTACCGTATTGCCTACAGTTTCTGTGAGAAAGTATACTCTCTGATGGAAACCTCATAGCAGTTTTAGATTCAAGAAAATAAAATCTGAAAAAATATGTCAAGATTTGCAATCCGTGTACACTCCTTCCCTAACACGTAAAACATGACTAGAATCCCCCTTTCCTCAGTGTCACGTCTGAAGATTGATACAAGAATACCTGAATCCAAGAAAGAAAACCTGAATGAAATAAGAAGCAACTATAGTAGGGTTTTATCATGTCCAAAATTTCCCTTTCGATCTGATGCGGGATATCTTTTGTAAAATGTCTGAAAAATTAAAAATATATGCTGGAAATAATACCGAAGGATTAATTCTTTATTAGGGGAAAATGGAGGATTTGCAGAAGGCACGTATTTTGAGAAGCGGATCACGCGTAGGAACAAACAGGAATCGAAGCGCACGTGACTTATCCCTTCGGTTTACAATCTCCCTTGGTTGGCTATGTGCTCCCGGAAATTTCCCTGGATAGAATCGATCGTCGAGGCAGAATATCCGATCGCCGTAACCTCGGCGTCAACGGTTATCCGGAGAGGTTAGGGTGAAAAGGAGGCTTTCAAATATGCATAAAGGACGCCAAGCTCCTGCGAGTTTGCTCCAGAGTAGCGGGCTTGCAGAAGGCTGGCGGAAATCTAACGAGGGTTGCGCTTGTTCACCAATATTAATAAGTTTTCAGAAAAAGGCAAACTTCCAACTTCTTGCTAACCTATTTAATTTCCGCCTCACGCGAAACAGCTTTCAAAATATGGGAGGGTTTTCTTAAACCCTTCTGACAAAACGAATAGAAATTTCTTTGTAAACTTGATGTTTGATCATCACATTTTAAGAACTATCACATTTTAATTCTCTCAGATTCAGGTAGTTTATATTCGCATATTGAAGGATCAAGATTCTCGTGGAAAAGGATTACGAATCCTATGCTAGGAAGCCAGTGACCGGTGTTCGGCCAGCAGTAAATTATATGGAGATCCAAGGCACATGACGATGAGGTGTCGCCATCCAATCGGAAAGGAGGACTCGGTCCTTATCTAACCGAATGTTCGATGATCTGGATTCTCAGTTCGAGGGAACGATAAACGACTTTGATATGGTGCTCGTACATGGGAACGTGAAACGCTCGTCTTACGAGCGGATTAAGAGACGGCACTAACGCCAGATCGATGCGGTATCCTCAACCCGACGAATGGCTTGGAAGAGAGATGAGGTTGCTGGCACCGGGACCGAGGATCAGGCTGAAAGGTAATAGAGCGGTACAACGAGCAGACACCTCGCAATTTGGCTAATGGCCTTCCGGTTATACCTTCCAGGCTTGGAGGTAGTCACATGATAACGTGAAGGTTATGCTTTCGGTGAGGCAAGAAATAACACTCTCTGGACTGCAACTTGAGCTCACAGCTGTGACCCGGCTTTGAAGATATCCAAAATTTTTCGAACTTCGTCGCTTGTGATTAATTCTATTTGTCTTCCTCTGCAACAAATCCTCATGAAGTTTCCTTAGGAAAGCTCATTTAGCACGCCTCCTTCTGGACAAACTATCTTGCCACGACTTATAGGCTACCTTGGTAACATTCCATAGTTTCCTTTTGTAAATAAACTATCCATATCCCCTGTACCCATCCATTAACCACGCCACTCGAAATACTCACATAGTAAATGATACAGTCCAGACACTTATTACGCTGTCCAGAACTACTGCATAATCACAATCAATTAGGACCACCTATCAGTTAAATTTTGTAGAAGTAGTCCCTCTAAATATCACTCCTAATCAAACAAACATTTAGCCACGCTTAATATTAACAACAGAGTCGCGGCCTTTTGACTGAAACAATGTGAGACAGCATATAGCCAATCTCATTAACCGCGTTCACAAGAAGCCACGCCCCTCTCTTTAAAATTTTTATCTGTACAACCAAAATTACTTTTTCCTCATGTTAATTAAGTGAAACACTCCGATTTTGCTCAAAATGGGAGAAGCTTGTTCTTTTGGGACCATTAACAATTTCTTTTTGAAGCAACTTCAAATTGAGATGGCTTATCCAATTTTTTAGTTAAACGATGGATTAGTTGAGGAATGAAATAAGTAACCTTTGGAGGCTTGAGTAATGAGACGGGGCATGAAGAAGGCATGTGGTAATTATCCTGGCACATCCTTCATTGCAATCGCGATTGCTGACTGTCCCAAGGGTGTGATTGGTCGAGCATTGGAAGCTGTCGCCGGCAGCCGTCGCTCTTAGTGCCACGTTCGGGTTCAGAGCCAACCGGCGCGCAGCGACCCTCTATACTCAAACTAACCATCCTCGAAGACCCCTCATTCCCTTCATACTGAACCCCGACCCAAATAATTAGCCTGATTTGTGTCCATTCATATGCGTGCAGATAGCCGAGGGCGCCGGACATACACCCACGTACCTGCCAGCTTGTGTTTGTCAAGCTTCACGTGTGATTTTGCAGACTCTGAGGGCACGTGGCAACGTAGTCGAGGAACTTGGAAAGAATTTATTGGTTTACGTTTCAGCATGTTGTGCTAATGTAATCGGTTTGAGCGATTTTTAATATTGGGAGGCCTTTCATTTTAGTTGTTAGTTATAATCAACAGCTTCCTGAGTTCTATGCAAATTTCAGACTAATTATAGGTCACCTAAAAGATTTCACTAGCAAGAGTGCAGGAAGAATATTAAATAAAATGAACAGCATACTTCTTTTATCGCAAATTAATAATAGATTGAAAATATTATTTTAGAAATTTCTTCCACAGGCTGTATGTAAATTTTCGTATATGCAAATGGATCACAATTTTGGCAGGTTTAACGGATGTCAGATGATGCGAAAAAATCCCAAAGATGATTTCTCAAAGTAACGTATGTAAAAATAATTTGATTTTCAATTATAATTAGGGAGCTTCCATAAAGGATGTCACCGTTTTTTGGCACATTGTATCAATGGGGTCTAGATGTCCTCTGTCACATACTGTCACAATTCGGCTACGCCCCTCCCCTCCCCTAAAACTGTGACATCCTTTATGGAAGCTCCCTTAGCGCATGATTTGGAAAAAAAATGATAATTAGTTAGGTTAATAAAGAAAAAATATGCATCTTTAGTTGTATAATCAGAAGAAAATTGAAAAAGTAGCTAAAGTAGATATACAGGGTATTTTTTTTAACTTGAGACATCAAAATATCTCAAGAAATACGCATCCTATGAAAAAATATCCAGAATAAAAACTTTTTATTTTCGAGGGGAAAAAGCGACTTTAAACAAATTTACCCCACCCCACCCCCCAGGAGGCAGAAGCGGGGGGGAACTTCGTAATTTCAAATGGGAACCTCAATTTTTTATCACAGATTCAGATTCTCCTTCATGAAATACGTAAGCTTTATTCGAAAATTTGTTTTCGATTCGCGAAAAAAAACCACCCCCCAATGTCGGGTAAATTTTCTTCAAAGTCGCTTTTCCCCCTCGAAAATAAAAAGCTTTTATTACGGATATTTTTTTCATAGGATGCGTATGATCTTAAGATATTTCGATGTCTCAAGTTTAAAAAAAACACCCTGTATAAATATAATTGAAATTTCACCTGCCAACGATTTCCCTATGATACGAAGGCTGCTAATTAAAACCTAATTGTTCAACTCTGAGTGAAGAGTCGTTGATGTATATATATATACCCAGTTTTGCTATCTTCTCTATTGTCCTATTTTCAAGTGAATTTTTTCATCAATTTATTCAGCATATTTTATTTTCCAATTTTATTCCGTTAATGTTAACTGTATAGTTTCGAAAAGGTGATCTAAGAATATTGACTCAATGCTTGGCCTAGGATTTCTTCTTGCATCCCAATCAAATGCTGTAAAATGATTTTACGACAGGCAAATACAAAATAGTTATATGAAAATAGTTATATAAGACAAGAATGTTTCGCATTAAATGTTTCGAATTACCAAAAATTACCTTTTTTATGGGTAAACTTTTTCTCTAAAATTAATATTTAAAAGGAAACATTTCTGTTCGAAAAAATGTTCAATGATGAATTAAGGAACTTAAGTTATCATCTTTAAACAGAAATCTTCATTACCTAGTTGTATAGGTATAAATTATGTATGATTTATTTTCAAATTATTATTTTCTTTTGCGAAATTTAATCATAAGATTTTATCCGAGCATGAGTGAGAAGCATAGAAAAAAGTTAATATTGGATTTTATATCCTAAAAAGACGTTCTTAAAAGACATTCTGGAATTCTGATTCTAACTGTTGTCTTCATTTTCGACACTGATTCATTTTGAAGCTGTTTGCAATTGAAAATTCGCCAACTTGTTTAGTTTGTTTTGTAGAAAGTAAATTTTGAACATCTTTTTGAAAAAGGTATATTTTGAAGATTTGCAATTGAATATCCTTCAATTTTTAATTTGTATATTTTGAAATGATGTGATTTAAAATTTCCTTGGAATAGTTAAATTTTGAAGATTTAAAATTAAAAATTCTTCAGTTTTTAAAATGTATAAATACAAATTTTTACATTCTGGTGATTTTGGTCCAGTTTTCAATAATAAATCTTCCGAATTAAAGAAATTTCGAATGGAAATCATGAAAATTACAGAAAATTTGAAATATGTATTATCAATTTTAAAATCTCCTCAATTTAAAAGATTAACAATTCCAAGTTCTAAAATTTTGAAGAGTTACAATGGAAAACTGTTCAATTTTAAAGATGTACAAATAAAAATTCTTAAATTTTGATCAAGTTTAATTCTAAATTGTTTAATTGAAGAAATTTCGAATTCAAACCATAACAATTACAGAATTTTTCATTTTAAATTGTTTAGGATCTATAATTAAAATTTCTACAATTTTTGAAATTTATAGTTGAAAGTGCTTCAATTTTTACATTTTACAGTTTAAAATTCTTTATTTTAAAGATTCATTTGAAAACAAATTCTTAAATTGTGATGATTTTTATCAAAATTTTTATTTATAAGTTGTTAAAATGAAAAACTCTTCAATTTTAAATATTTATAATTCAAAGTTCATCAATTTGGAAAAATTGCAATTGGAAGTTCTTGAATTTTGAAAATATAGAATTGCAAATTATTTCATTTTCAATGTTTATACTTTAAAGGTATGTAATTTTGTACGCTTTTTGTTAGAATAATTAATTTTGCACATTTACAATTGGACATTCTTGAATTTTAACGACTTACAATTAAAAAATATTCAATTTTGAATATTTTCAATTATTGACTTTTCAATATGAATGTGTATAATAGAAAATGATGCAATTTTGAATGCTTTTTTTAAGTGGTTTAATTTTGAAAATTTTAAATTGAAATTCATTCAATTTTATAGATTTGCACTTTGAGATTCTTCAATTTTGAACAGTAAAAATACAGCGTGGATTTATTACTATTTTCACGTAGCAAATGTAGCTGTAATTAGTTACTTTTTTGAGGAACTTCCACAACACTACGTCTAATTTTAAATGATCCTGAAGCCAGATAAAAATGATTGTTATGTCGATCTAGCATGATGAGAATTTGATATTCAAATTCAAATTAAAGAAATTCCATTAAGACGCAACAACTTGAAGTAAAAACAGAATTTTTTAAAATATCAAACTGACTCGTATAATATTCAATTTCAAACTGGGTGGTAGAAAAAAAATCAAGAGATAAAAGCACGTGCTAATTGAGCGGAAACATAGGAGCTTCATTGTGTACAAGATGAATGAATTTGAAGATTATTATATATAATTGTCAGTGTCATCATCAAATCTATCACTACATATAATATCTATCATATCCGAAAACACTCCTCTCACCCAGGGTTGAATGCACAAAAAATTCTCTTCGCAAAGTACAATCATTGCTCCGGTTTACGGTACAGAGAAGACAGAATCTACAAAAACATTCATACTGTAGTCGATATTTATCAAAGTCACGCGGATTTGGGCACCACACGAATACTATCGAAGCTGAATAGGGAAAACGTATTGTTCCCGTTTGTGTGTAACGTACAAAAAGACCAGAACGATCGATCGTTTCACCCTCAGCCCTTGATATTCCCTCCGGAGCCCGTTCTCTGGGATTTCCTTCGACCAGTTGGAAAGCTTGGTGAGCTTAAGTGGCCGATTTATGCGTCGTCACGTATTCGTGTGCTTTCGTCTCGTTCGCTTCGAACTGCGGGTGGGGTGGGTGGGTGGAAAACGACCCAACCCCGCACCACGGCGCGTGGTCGTTCTGTGAACGAGAAGGGAAGCTGGGAAAGGATGCCTGCTAGCAAGTTGGACTGGATAACAAGGGGTGGAAATGGGGTGCGCCGGGAGGAAGGGGTGAGTGCTAACTGTTGCACGAGCTGTCAAACTTTTCCGTCATAACAGGAAGCAACGCTTGTCTCATAATTCTTCCGGTCGATTCGCAATTCAGAGGCTTTTGTGTATTCTCCAGTACGTTGGACAATAATATTATTTATAGTATTTCTAATGACGAGATAAATATCTTTAGAAACCTTTTGAATAAATGGTTTAATTTTAGAGCTTGTAACTGAGAGGAAGATATTTTTAGTTGCATTGTTTTCTAAATGTGGTCTTTTCATTATCATTAGGTATTGTGGCTTCAGTACAAGAGGGTTCCACCTTTATTTTTTAATACTTCATAGGAGCGGCATTTGATAATTGCCAAAAATTGTAAAGTCGGTATATAAAGCGATTTAATGAAAATAATAAACAATATATTATCTAATTTTGAGGAGAATAAATAGAATAATCACAAAATATTTATAAAAGCTAAAACTGCGTTGTAATACATTTTTACATTAAAAATGGAACTTTGATTTCTTTAACGCTAGTTTGTTAAATGAGGGTAAAAGTACCTTTAATACGAAATATTTAAGCTTTAAAAATATGTGACGTTCTGCAACGAAAGGGCACATTTTGACGATCATAGTTTAGAAAATATTATCTACATATGCTCTATCTCATTACATTATACTTATGTTCCAAAAATGAACAAAAACAGGTGAATCTTAGGAGAAACAATATAACGCGTGCACCTATAGCAGAATAGATAGTTTAAAAGTAAAACATTCCAAATTGTTTAATTTACATTTGAAAGCACTTGGTTCAAGCAATTTTCAATCTAAGCTTTGAAATTGTACAATTTTAAAGTAAACTGAATGTAGTTGAGCTTGAGAGGGTATTCCCCATAATTAATCTGCACTAAACAAAAATTCTAGTTGAATTAACCAGAATTCTGGTTGATTCAACTAGAGAAGAGTGTTAAATATGCCCTTACTATAAATTCTGGTTCAAAGTATCAGAATTTTCTGGTTGGGAAGTTTCTGGTTAATGCTACCAGAAATTCGGGTAAATTTAACCAAAATTTCTGGTAAGGGTAACCAGAAATCTTTACTAGACACTTTTCTAGTAGCTTAAGGATACAGCGTTCTGGTCAACTTAACCAGATATTCTGGTAAACTTAACCAGATATTCTGGTAAACTTAACCAGATGTTCGGATAAGCCCAACCAGATATTCTGGTAGCCATCGATTTTCGACTATCGAATTTCGATACTTTTCTACCTTGATGGACTCTTCCTAATCCTCCCTGAAATTACATGGACTGCATCCCAAAAAAAATAATCTTACGAAAGCTTCCGATAACAGAGTACAGCAACTATGTTCCGCTTCGCTAAAATTTCAGCTCTCTATTACACTCAAAAAAAAGTTCTGGTTAAAGTTACTAGACGCGTCTGGTTGAAAAATTTCTAGTTAGTTTAATCAGAAATTATGGTTAATATGACTAGAAAATTCTAGTTAATTAACTCTGGTTAAAACTATTCTGGTTAATATTTCTGGTAACAGAAGTGTCGCGCTCTTGCGTCGGTTTCAGAAATCTGTCTTTTGTCTCATGTCGTGTTGCTGGATGGGTCAAGTGACGCTTTGTCATAAATGTCCAATAATTCTCGAACAATCGCCATTTGTTAATTTTATTTTCTGTTATATAAGTATAAATAATTATAGTGAACCGTGAATTTAGTTGTGTTTTAAAAAACTGCCCGTTATCTGTCTAAATGTCAGTGGTACAGGGATACTTCTAAACCGAGCACATATTTTTTGGGTGGCTTTGAAAAATATTCTCGAAAATATTAACATTTTAGACAATAAAGAAACAAAGTGAATGTTCGAGAATTTTGGTATTGACCAAGTGATATAAGTGCACATTATGTGAAATCCCAAACAAAATAGTCTTAACGAATAGTTTCAGAAACAGACTGCATCAAAAATATGCTGATTTTGCTTCGAGTCTTGAATCTATAGCCATTTATTAATATATCCACATATAGATTATAGAGAGA
>CAKNWT010210883.1:594-16196 GCA_932066315.1 Andricus coriarius
TGGTAGAGTTAGTGGTGTAGTGAATGGCACTGTCGATCGGAGAATACACGAGGTTGGATACTAAGGTGGTATCAACAGGGTTACGGTGCAGGTAGCACATGACTGACTCCTGGGTACCGAGATTTGGGTATTAAACCCTGGCGTGGGGCTTCTCCCCACTGCTAGGTTTAGGCCAGCAGGACCGTAAGAAGGTGGGGTGCTTATAACCTTGTTATAGCCTCCCCCTCTCCCCTTTTTGGGACGAGGTTTACTTATTCAAGACCTCTTCACATATGTTAAACTCCTCGTTGAAGGCAAACTAGGATTCTTCTTCTGTTATGTCCAGTTCTGTATATGAATCGTCTTCCTGTTCACCTTCGCTGATTTGTTTTTCTTCTTCTTCCTCCAAATTGGCTTTCACTTTAGTGTGATAATTTTTAGGAACATGTACTATTTTTCTCTTGATTCTGTTTTTTGCTTTTTGCTTGAATTATTTTTTAATTAATTGTAACTGTTATGTCTGCGAATGGTATAAGATTAATTATTTTATGGTGTATGTGAATAAGTGGAAAAATGTTTTATTAATTTGTAAATGCTTTTCAAATGTCTTAATTTTCTTCGCCTCCTTTATTTCCCTTGACTTTTTCTCCCATTCTTTTTTTAATACCCTTTCTTGGTCCAATTTCGCTTCCTTTCTTGCCCTTGCGGCCTCCTTTGCGTACCTTTCTTTCCGGTATTTTAAGAGTTTTCGCAGTTCCTTTTATTCTGCTACTTTTCTTCTCTCTTCTCCTACTTTCTCTTATTGCAGTTGGATTCTTTTTAATGCTTCCTTCAACTTTTCTTCGCCTTCCCGGTGTAGTCTTTCTTTCTCTTCTTCTTTTCGTTTCTTTTCCTTCAAGCCTATTCTCACCTCACCCATCGTTATTATACCATATCATCTTCGTTTTTCCTAGGCTAATTTCTGGATCCTTGGATCTCCCCTCCTGGATCCAAATTCGTCAAACATTTTAACTCTTGTTTCCAATTTCTTTCTCTTCCTAATTTTTTAAAAAGATTTATTTATGTATTCTTTGTCATTATCTGTGTATAAAATTCTAGGTGTTCCCCACTTTTAAATTATACATTTATGAAATTCTTTTTCAATTATCGATGCTAAACTATCTTAAACTGGAATTATTTCTACCCATTTATTAAACATATCAACAAATACTAGAATATATTGATTTCTCGTTTCTGTCATTGCTACCACTGTGCATGGTTCCTCAGTTATTCTTTTTCCCATTAAACCTATCTGATTATTTATTTTCGGTTTAATCCTTTGGTAAATGTCACATTATTTTACATATTTCAACATTGCTGAGTACATTCCGGGCCAAAAATAATGTTCAGCAATTTTAGCATAAGTTTTTTTCGTACCTGAATGACCTGCTTGTTTATTGTCGTGCTTCTCAATTAAAACCTCTTCTTTAAGTTCTTTCGGTATTGTCAATTTCCGTGGGTTGCTTTACAAAGCTATGCTTGATTTTAAAGTAAAGGATCGGGCCTATATAAATATAATTGATTGCCCTTAATTCTCCAGCTTGCAGTTTCTTCTGGTTTGATTTTAACATGTAACATTTTAATTTTATACCAATTATCCACAATTTCTTTGAAATCTTTTTCCTCATTTTCCACTACACTGGCTAAAAGACTTGAAAGTTTTATTTCATTTTCAATCGCCCTTGATAATGCGTCTGGGACATGGTTTAAACTACCTTTTCCATAAACAACCTCGTAATCGTATTCTAGTAATTTTAAAGCCCACCTTGCTGATCTACCTGTTGGATTTTTCAAATTATGTAGCCATTTCAAGGCAATGTGGTCAGTAATTACTTTAAAAGAATAACCCTCTAAATATGGCCTAAACTTTCTAATTGCCCAGACTACGGCTAAACACTCTTTTTCTGAAGCTGAGTATTTATTTTCTGCTCCATTTAAACCTCTAATTGCAAAAGCTATCACATAATTTTCGCCGTTTATATTTTGCGTTAATACGGCTCCTAATCCTGTATCACTAGCATCGGTTTCAAGTTGAAATGGGCTTCCAAAATGAGGGGATGCTAAAATTTGTGCTGTTATTAGTAAGTGTTTAATAGTCGTGAATGCCTGCTTCTGTCTGTCAGTCCATTCCCACTTTATTACTTTCTTTAATAATTTTTGCAGAGGTTCTATAATCTCTGCAAATTTTGGGATGAATTTTCTATACCAAAATGCCATTCCCATCAATCTTTGAATTTGCTTAATTGTGTTTGGTCTTGTGAAATTTAAAACAGGTTTATTTTTATAATCATCTACTTGTAAACCTTTTTTATTTCCTTTTAAATCCTAAATATTTTATTTCGACAGATCCAAACTCACATTTATCCAATCCTATCGTTGAACCTGCGTCCTTGATTTTATCTATCACGATTTATAAAAATTTTTAATGTTCTTCAGAATTTTTGGATACTATTACTATGTCATCCAGGTAACAAAATAAATGTGGTTTTAATTCTGGTGTTATTATACTGTCCAGCAGGCGCTGGAATGTAGCAGAAGCATTTGTTGATCCAAATGGCATTCTCTTAAACTGATTCATTCCATTGCCTGGGACTATAAACGCAGTTATTAGTTTAGATTCCTCGTCCAACGTTATCTGATGATATGCTGAACGAAGATCTATTTTCGACATGTATTTTGCTGATCTCAATGCATCCAATATTTCTTATATTCGAAGAATTGGGTTTAAATCTGTTTTTAGTTATTTTATTAACTTTACTCAAATCCAAACAAAATATATATTTCCCATTGGGGTTTTTTATCATTACTATAGGGTTCGACCAGTCCCTATCAGATGTTTCTATAATTTTTACCTCTAGAAGTCTATATACTTTCTCATACATAAATTCTCTTATTTTTGGTGATACATAATGATATCTTTGCTTAATTGGCTCGTGACCCTGCACATCTATTTTATGGCTAGTTAAGTGTGTCCGTTTCATTTCTATTCCCTGATATATTACTTTTATTTTAATCAAGTTTTCTAATTGAGCTTGTTCTGCTTTATTCAACTCTACTATTCTTTCAGAAATTTCTTCGCAAAATTCTAAATTTTTCTTTCTTTCTACTTTCACGCGTGTAATATTATTATTTATTACCGTATTATTTCTAAAATTATACCAATTAATGTTTATGATAGCAAATAATTGTTCTATTATCGAATCATTTTTGCCTGTGTTTTATCTCTTGACGCACACGCTGGCTTGTGCCAGTGTTGCGTCGCTCGTATTGCAGGTTTTAGGGTGTGGGGCACCATGCCCCTGTACACTCTGTGCCAGCTGGGGTGCTGGCGGGCTTGAGTCTAGTGCATCACCAGTAAGGAGGGCTTGGGGTGGGTGTATGGTGAAACAGGAGAAGAAACTTCCCACGGTAGCAAATCTGTTTCTTTTCCTCGCATGGTTTCGGAATCTAATCTTCAATCCTAATTTTAATTTATTTTCCCCACTCTTCCTGTTCTTATTTTTCTCGGTATTATTCATTACCGTTTCATATCGGTACCTATGATTCCTATCGATATTAAATTTGGTACAAGACTGAATAATAAGTATTTTTCCGTATGATCTATTTTAATTGGGATCAATACCTGTACTATTACTTTTAATTTTTGGCCTTTTGCGACCATTAATATATCGTTTATCGGTTTTTTAATTTCGTAGTCTAAATATTTTACTGTTTTTATAAAATGTTCACCAATGTATTAAGTGGAACCTTGTTTAGTCCGAGTCATTTGTGTCTGTATCTAAATATTCAGGTGGTGTTTGATTTTGTTGACTATTTTCCGCCTTTGATAGCCACCCTTCGAATTTTCAGATCTATTGTATACCAATAATCGCGCTGAAAATGGCCTTTTTCCCGCAATTGTAGCACCTTAAGGGCTTCTGATAATTTGAATTTTTATAACTATAGTTTGGTTCCGGGGCGTCCTGAGCTCTTGGATCTACTTCTCCTGCCCTTTGTTTCTCTTTATTCCGTTTATTTTTGCCGGTGTTCTTATTTTGGGCTTCTGACTTTATGTCTTTATTTTCGCCTAATTGATTACTTTTTCCGCGCTATATAAAAGCGTTCGTATTTGAGGTGCTTTATTCGTTTGTTGTGCGCGTGTTTCCTAACAGCTGACTAATTGCATTTAATGATTCACCAGCTGGGTTCTGATTACTATAATAATAATTATTATTATTATTAAATCTTGGATTTCCTAAAAGTCTCGAGTTATTTTGAGAACTAGAATTATTATTTTGGAATCTAGAATTAAAATATCTAGGATTTCCGTTTTGAAATCTTGTTTGAAATTGTTGTCTATTTTTTTGATTTTGGTATCTTGGTCTGAATTGTCTTTGTTGATTTTGTTCTTGACTTTGATTTTGTTCCCTACTCTGATTATCCATTTTATTGTTATTATGACTCTCATAATTTCCTTTATTTTTGTTACTTTTGTCATTTTTAGTATCATATTTATCTAAAATGCTTAATTGTTGACCTCTAATTTTAGATTTTGCTAATTCTGTTTCCCATTCACGTACTAAAATTTCTAATTCTGAAAAATTTGAAAAAGCATTTCTCGCAATATAAACTTTGTATTCGATTCTTAAGTTCTCGTAGTTTTTTCTTTATTGCCATTTTAGGCTTGGACCTGACATTAATTTTTCGAATAATTGTTTAATTCTGTTACGAACGCGTGAATATCCTGATCTTTTTTCTGATTGCAAAATTTGATTTGATTTTTGATTACTTGGAATACTTTTAATTTAAGTACGTCTTAAAATTTTCGATAAATTGGTCCACATTTTTCGAATTATCTCCATTAACCTGAAACCATCTTAAAGCTTCCTCTTGAAAGATCGCGCCTAAATTTTCCAAAATATCTACTTCATTAATTTTGTATCCTTGTTTGTTCGAAATGAGGCGCTTTTGATTTTCTCATAATTTCTTGTCTTTACACCGGTCTCGGTTACCAGTATCCGTCCCCTTGACCGATACGTCTATTGTTTGTTATTTTATATCTTATACCTGCTAATGCGTGTCTGCTCATTAAAATGTTATTCTAGAACTTCGAAATGAATGGCACAATAGGCTTTATAGCTTGAGCGCCAGAGGGGCTCATCAAGGGCTCCTCGCCCGTCCTAAAACTAACTAACTTCGAAATGAACTGTATTATTATATGTCGTATCCTATTACTTTTATTTGATTTTAGTGATCCACATTTTTTTTCGGTTGCGTTTAAAATGCTATCAATTTTCTCGTTCATTCTATATTTTCATTATTCACTGATTGTTTTATACTCCACCGCATTACGATGATAGATGACTTCTCGCCGTTCTGCGATTTCCAATATTTACTCTCTAAACTTGAATGTCTAATTATTTACTAATTACAATTAGTGACTGAGTTCCAGCTATGAATCAGTTTTTTACTGATGAATCAGTAACTTTGACGGATTAATCAGTAAAATTAACTGATTCTTAGCTAGAATTTAGTTACTGGTTGAAATTAGTAAAAAAATAACTCGTTTAAATAGTTACATTTCGTTAGATGAGTTTAAAAAATAAAAAAATATTAAAAATTAAAAATTGTCCGAGATGAGTTACAAATTGTTCATGTAACAAATTTTTTCAGTTTAATATACGAAGCTCGGGAAATAAGTACGAAGGATACACTCCTGTTCGAAAGGATCTTCAGAAGCACATATCAAGTAGGGGCAGCAGTTGTCGGCAGCCAAAATGGCACCCTTTCTGATTTATAATACTTGCTTTCCAACCCTTTGTTTCCAACAAACAAAAAACAATTTTAAATCCGTAGAGAGTTCGAAACATTATCACAATTATCAAAGCAGTGTTCCTTATTGATTTTTTGATGTACACGACGACCTAGGGGATAGTTTTCTTATATCTTCAGGAAACCACTCCCGTAGTAAAAAGGGCTGTTTTTCCATCCCTCTCTTAAGGAGATGGAACAATTTTCACCTTCGTCTTAGAGATTACGTTAATACTTCTTTAAAATTACCTCGAACTGTTTCAAACGTTTTTTTCCAACCCATACTTAGAGAAATAGCAAAATTTTCATATTAATGAAAGTGGTTGGCTCCACTAATTTTTTGATCAACTGAATGACACCGAAGGAGAGCATGGTCACACGAAAACCGATTCGAGTTTGCTTCGAGGGGTGTTATGAATTTTTTTTAGTACAATGTATAAAGGCTGGGGGCAGCAAGCGGGATGGCTGGTCCAGTATTACAGACGACGAAGAAAATATCGGGAGATACACTGCTGTTCGGGGGAGCCAAAAGACCAGGAAGAAGTAACTTGGATTGAAGCATGAGGGGATCTAATTTTCTGGAGATCTTATGCGTCCTTTTATAGACTTTCCCTCGCGACGGCGCACTAAACAACGATTAAATGGTGAGAGGCCACGCTGATTGGCTAATAAAGTCTCCCACTCTGGGTGCACCGGAAAGTTTTTTCGATCGGGCTCAGGTTTTGCAGAGATAATTTTGTATGCAAAAGGAACTATATTAGCCCTTAGAATCATAAGTTAAAAAAGTCTTAAATTTCAATTATCACATCATAAGCATAAACCTGTGGTCAGTCTAGGGGTTGGGACTGATTCCAAAGTATTTTAATAAATGGGAGGGGGAACTAATTTACAAAAGGAACAGCACCTTAATTTAAAAATTAAAGGGGAAAAGTTTATTGCAAATACTATTTACATTTAAAAGTTCGTGTATTATTGTAGACGGGTGGGTATTCATAGTTTAGAGCTTGAGATGGAGCTGGAGGGGGGGGGGGGGTATCGCGTACCTTGGAGTTTAGTGCACGTTACTGAGGGCAGCGGTGTGGTAGGTGGTCCAGTTGTGGGGTCGGTGATGATGTGTCAGTCGGGTGTAATACAGGGAGATCCAGGGGTATGCGGTACTTGGCTTGGGTCTTTTTCGCTCGGACCAGGGTTGGAGCAGAGAAGCCAGGGAGATGTGGCTTGGTCCGAAGCCCGGGGAGAAATTCAGTCGTGTGAATCCAGGGCGATCCAGGGGAGGGTTCCTGGGCTTGGGTATTCTGCACTCGCACAGTGGGCTGGATTACACAAACAATCGGCAAAACCCCAACAATGAATTTTCAAATGTACAATTTTTATGTATTACATTTCATACAATAGGTATTTCTACACTCTATTCTAGAAGGACCGGTTTCTAGCCTTTAAAATGTGCAACTGACGACAGTCCAAACCTAACATTTTTCGAGAGAGGTGCACAACGATTTCGTGAATCGAAATATTCGAGTCGCACGAAGTCAAATATTTTCTATTTCACGCTGCCGATTTTTTAACGGTTTAATGACCAACAATGTTAAAGATACGTATATTACTTTTGTATACAAATTTTTTTTTAAAACTTTTTACAGTGTATGTTTAAAAGAGTTTTGAATGTGTACGTTTCAAGCAAGCGTGTGAATTTATTATTCCGAAAATAAGTATAAAGATAGTTATATTCCCAGGAGATCCCAGATATTTGTACATTGCAGAGTATTTAAAGTGTTACTAAGATTCGAAATCGATAAAGTTTTGCCCGCGGAATGGGGCAGACCTGGCTTTGGGAACCGAAAATCACATGTCGTCTCACGCTCGGCACGTTCATTCACGCGCTCAGTCCCGAGCGGGTGTTACTATACTGATGTGCGGGAATTTACTATTCAAAAAATCACCTACAGCCTACCATTCTTAAACGATTTTCAATTTTTTTAGAAATGATCAGCAATAGTTGCATACGAGCTTCTATGGATTAGATTTTTTAATTTTCATAATTTTTTTTTATATAAATGAACAAAGTGCGAAAATGACATATTTTTTAACTATTATTTTTTATCTTTGAATAAATAACTTAATTAATCACATTCTCGATGAAAATGAATGTCGAAGAATCGAAATAATATGAATAATTAATAGGATATCGAATCTAATTATTATAAACAAATTATATTCACACAATGTCAACATCGTAGATATTTTGCTTGCAAAGTATATTCGTATGTTGAAATTACTTGATTTCATCGACGCGACAAGATCATATTTCATCATTAAAATGTGTTGCCTGGCATAATTTGTTTATTTTATAATCAAATTATATAAACAAATGCATAGTTTAGGCATTTATTGAAAGAAAGTAATCGTTTTTCTTTCTTAGTACCTTTAAATTATAGTAGTGGTAACATTTAGTGATACAGATTGGTCATTCGATATAATTTGTTTATTTTATAAACAAATTTCAAAAACAAATACATATTTTGTCCATTTATAGACAGAAAGCAATCGTTTTTTTCTGATCGTCTTCAAATCATATAAGTGCCCTACCGATAGAAATCTCAGAATATTCAATAAAAAGTTTCTCAGGCTCTGAGAAGCTTCAGAGAAGATTCTCCGCAGGCACTCAGGTAGATATTTTTAAAGGTCCAGGTAGCTCGTTTAAATCGCCTGAAGGCTTTAAAATTTACAATGTGCTTTTCGAAATTGAAATAAGAATTCGGTCATAAATAACAAGCAAATAACATTCAAATCGAGTCTGCAGAGAGCCTGAAACAGGCCAGACTTTTTGGCCTGAGAATATTCTGAGATTTTCTATTGGTAGGGTGATGAGTTTTAGTGGTTAAGACTTCTTGTTCGATATTATTTGTTTATTTTATAAATAAATTTTATAAAAGTAATGCATAGTTTGGTCATTTACAAAAAGTAGGGTAGAAGAATACTTCCGGTCCGCCATTTTTTTGTTTAATTTTGTTACGAGATTTAAAAAAAGTCACCTCAAAACAGTAAATTTATCAGATTTTCACAACAATCGGATGCATTTTAGTAACGTAAATAGTCACTTCCCGTCCGCCATTTTGTTTGCAAAATTGTTGAGTCGATATTTTACATAAGTCACTCAAAACCCGTAAACTTACCGATTTACACAAAAGTCGGATGCATTTTAGTAACGTATATAGTCACTTCCGGTCCGCCATTTTGTTAAAAAAAAATTTTGAGTCGATATTTTAAATAAGTCACTCAAAACCCGTAAAATTACAAATTTACACAAAAGTCGTATACATTTTAGTAACGTAAATAGTCACTTCCGGTCAGCCATTTTTTTAAATTTTGAGTTGACACTTAAAATAAGTTACTTCAAAACCGTGAATCTACTGATTTACACAATATTCGCATGCATTTTAGTAATGCAAATAGTCACTTCCGGTCCGCCATTTTGTTTTTTCAAAATTGTGATTCCAGATTTGAAATTAGCAAGTTTAAAAACTTAAGAAGCACCTTCCCATTTTTAGATAAGCGCATTTATCTAGTTTTGCCGATTTCTCATGTAATCCGGCCCACTGTGACTCTGGCAAGGGTTGGAGTGAGGAAGTCAGGAAGATGTGGCTTCGGCCGAAGCCCGGGGAGACTGATCACTTGGTTTTGCGGACCGCACTTTTATGGACTTTACTTCAGTGGCGGTCAGGTTTGTCGAGTGACGCGTCACTCGAGGTTTTCTACGTATAATACATAAACGACGTAATATACGTAGAAAATTGTAGATTACTATGTATGATACATAAAAAAGATGTCGAACGTTATTTTTGTGGGCTCGGGCCTCGAATAGAGCATAATATAACTCCACTTTACTGAATTATGTTTGTGTGTACCTTAAAACCTGAAATCTGTAGCACTGTTCGTGGACATAAATTTTTCTCTAAAATAAGGCTGAACAAAAATAAATCGAGGATAGCCAATATAATTTATACAATCTTCCTTATTTTCAATTTTCTTTGTATAAAGAGAATGTAATAGAATTTTTGTAAATTAAACTCCAGGACTCGAGAATCGTAAAAGTCCCTTACTTAAAAATTAATGTTTGTTGCATTTTTATGTAACTTGTGTCGCAGGTATTATATTTATATATAAAAATTTAATATTTATTCATACAAATTATATTCAGAATTATAAAAATATTTTGAATTCTTAACCTATAAATTCTAACTGATATATTAGTTGTTTCTGTATGGCAATTGGGTATTTTTAGAATAACGAATTCTAAAATCACGCCCATATACTCACGTGATCAAATGTAAAATACATTTGTAGAAGACTAAGGACGTAATATACGTAGTAATATACATGTCGAAAACCATGTAATATACGTAATGTATTATATGTACCCATCACTGGCGGTTGTGCACCACTCGAATATTGAGCCTTTTGGCGATGTCACTAGGAGGGGGCTTCGCGCGATTGGTTCGCTCTTGCTACGAAAAATTCTACAAGCGTGGGAGAAACAGCGTACCGCACTTACGTTGTGAGTTCCCAGAAAGACTAATATTTTTACCGGGATGCGCGCCTCGGAATTCGAAGTATTCTGACAGCTGAAGCTAGGATGCCTGGTCGAAGAAAGAAAGAAGAATTTTCGACGTTGTCTAAATATAATTTATAATTATAAATATACTCAGCGGACATCAAATTTTAAATGATATATTATATTACTTATTATAATTTATAATTTACTATATAAGCCGATGTCGTGACGTTTAGCTGCTTATGGTCATTAACTAACTTACTGACTATATGAGCAACTATCACTTGCTCAGTTGTGCATGTAAGTTGCCTGTGGATAGGCATTAAATTCAAAATTTTTAATTCACGATATAACACAGGTTTTACGTAGGTTTCATCATGGTTGAAACGGATTTGGAAGAGGTATAACCAGTTTTTATTTTTATTTAAAACGGGATTAAGCCACGTTTAATCACACTTTTCAAAATTTTGAACTGCAAACCATAATACTTGAACAATTTAATTATTATTTACAATTATTTGCAGTACAATTAGACCTTAAAATCTTTGAAAGTTGTAATGTATCATATTAAAAGCCTAATTGATATACAGTGTTCTGTTTAAAGCATTCAAAATTGAACAATATCAAATTGAAGTTGCTTGAAATTCAAAAATTATCATTTGAAACCTATCAGAATTAAGACAATTGATTGGCTATTGATGCTTCAAATATATTGTCTCTATCGGACTCTTTTTTGTGCTATAAAGCACAAACATATATTTAATTAGTAGATGTATAGGCTGCGTTCTGGACCAATTAGTATTAGTGCGTGTCCGTGTGAGGTAAGCCTCTGTGCGTGTGTCTGTGTGATGTTGACATCGAGACCTTTCTAGAACATTCCTTGATGACGTCACAGAGTAATATTGCGCATTGTGCCATCCACAGGAATGTAACAACAGGTTCAAGGTTATTCTTATCTCATGAATTTTTCGCGTGAATACTTTCAAGGTTATATTTTGTCCTGGCAATTTCTACTGCGTCATATAGGTATGGGAAAAACAAGAAGGATGATTTATTGCTTTCTTATAGATACCATATTTAACTTAAAATTCCTCTCCTTATTTATTTAATACGCAAAAAAGTTGCACGTGTACAGATGAAATTTGATACTATATAAATAAATTTGATTTATTGCTTCCTTATAGATAACATATTCAACATTCTTCTAGAACATGTTTGATGAAGGCGTTAAATTAAACTGCGAAATATTCTGGTAAACAAGTTCAAGGTTATTTTCATGACGCATTACATTTTGCGTTGCAAAAAATTATATCGCAAACGTGTTGATTATAATGTGGAGTCTTCCAGAACTTTATTACATCATATGATGCAATATCTGACAATATTGTGCAAAAACGTCATCAAATTATACTGCGCAATTTTTTTTGGTAAACAAGTGCAGGGTTATTTTTCCAATTACGCATTACATTTTGCGTTGCAAAAATTATATCCTGAGCGTGTGGATTATAATGTAGAATCTTCTAGAACTCAAGGATAAAGAGGAAGATGGCAACAATTTAAATTAGCAAATATTTCAAACCAATCGAATAATATAGGTAAGAAATTATCAAAAGAATAAAGCATTTCTTATGGTAGGTTATGTGCCTGGGATTCTTATCGCTTTATTCTGGTGTCGAGTAGCGAGCGAGCGAGGACTCTAGATAAAATCCAGTTGTGTTTGAAGGTTTTGATTTTAGAAAACATTTGATGCATTGACCGTCCAAGTCTGCATACATTTCATTAGACTCTGCTCTCGTTCTGTAGAGGTCACTCCTTTTTACTGCTCGCAAAAGTTCGCTTTCTTAGTCGAACTACAACGTTTGAAAATCATTATTTTGCTATATGCTAGGCCCGTCATCCTCCCGACGGCTCAGATGAAATAAGATACTGTAAACAATTTCGAGACTCGAAAGAGAGATAATGCAGCGTGCATTATATTCCATGCTTTTTCGCACGTACTTTAACTTATATTAAGGATTCACTGCCCGTCACTTATCGCTTCTTACGTCATATAAAAACATTTGATATGGGATCCCATGCCTTTTTTATTCACAGATATATGCTCACTTTTCATCTCTTATTTACAAAGGTCAGTTTTGCCTATTGCACGTTTAAAATTTTAAACAAATTTATCAAAAATAAGCTAAATACAAAATAAACATAATAGAATATTTCAAATTTTCAATCTTCTACTAAGGCTACTGTATAACATAGTTAATTGAAATCGAGGATGATTTTATTTATTTCCATTTAAATAATTTAATTCAGCGGTTAAAAACTTTGTGCAAACATCTTCAAGGTTATTTGTGATTTTTAATTACGCATTACATTTTTTACTTCGCAAAACATTATATTCGAAACGTGTCGATTATAATGTAGAACGTTTTAGAACTTTGTTGCATCATATTATGCAATACTACACAATTTATGGAAAGAATTTATTCGTAAATAACTTCAAGGTTATTCTAATGACACATTACATTTTGCGTTGCAAAAATTATATCCCGAACGTGTCGATTATAATGTAGAACGATCTAGAACATTAAGCCAAAGAGGGAGATATGTTACTAGACAAGGATAGCAAATGTACATCTATAAAAGACGCGCTTCGCATGTAATTCTCTCAGTTGTCATCCAGCATTTGAGAAAAATATACAAGCATAAGAAAGTAGAGTGAAGTGAAAAAATTGATATAGTGATTTTAAATATTTTTTGAACTGTTTTCGTACAACAGTACACTTTTTTACACTTTAATATATACTTTTTTTCGACGTTTTAAAATTTTATTACTAAATTAGATTCAGTGACATATACCACCTGTGGACTGGAGATAAGAAACCTGGTGTTGAAAATCGGTTAGTGCTCCATCATATTTTGAAAATTTACATTCAGTGCCATCTGTTTGAATATTTGTGAAATTTTTGATGACTATAAAAGTCACTTCAAAGCGAATTTTTTTCAGTTGACTTCTAACCATCCTGTGATTCTATTCGAAAATGGACCCATCGAAATGTAAGGAGCTGGTCAGGATTTATGACAGTGCATATCAAACTTTGCGTAAGAAATCAACAACTGCAGAGATTGCATACTGGTCTCATCAATGTACCCAAGATATTCGGAGGCTAAATAAAATTTTGCGCCAGGGAAAGCAGACTTTAACTCTGGGTGAAAAAAATAGATTTCAATCAACCATTGGCTTACTTACATCCAAGAACAGAAAATTCAAGAAACTGCAGAAGAGTGGAACTGGTGTTAACGAGGGCTTGGATAGGAAAGAAGACAGAATCAGATGGCAAGATCTGGTGTCTGCATTTAATAGTCGTGTAAGAACAGGGTTGGTTATAAATTTATCGCATAAAGAGTTGGATAGTTTTTTTGAAGATTCAAAGCAAAGGATTACTCAGAGGATAAAAAATACGTTAAGCATTTTCGTTGAGGGTTTAAAAACTAATGTTATTCTTGCCACAAAATTCAGTGCTATAGAACAGGATAGGGAAATTGAAGCAATTAAATTTTTTAATACTTAAAATGATCTAATTTTGGAATCAACAGAAATTAACGAATGGTTTGAGAGTAAAGTCAGAGAGCAACTTTTGGCTAAAGTAGAGGATTTCCAGCAAACAAAATCTGGATGGAGATTAAAAGAAATTATAAATTTAAATATAAATATAAATAAATATGCCCCTTTTATAGTAGGCTCATCAACTTTTGTGATTTTACCAAAATTTATTAGAGACAAAAAAGCTGTGGTAAATGTTGAGAACAATGACGAGTACTGTTTTCTTTGGTCAGTAATGGCCGCTCTTCATCCTGCGAAAGATCATGTATCTCGCGTCACTTCATACCCGCATTTAATACAGAACCCAAGCATGATGGAATCAATTTTCCCATCACGTTTGCAAATATCAAAAAATTCGAAAAAATGAATGAACTTCGTATAAATGTTTACGGTATAGAACACGAAGAAAATAGGAAAAAAGATGAGATTGTCCCTCTGTATAAAAGCAATGAAAAATCGAGATGCCCCACAATTTACCTTTTAATGCTTGAAAATACTGATTTTGATGACAGCGAAAGTAATCCAGTGTATCATTTCGCATGGATTAAAAATCTATCTCGACTCATAAAATCACAGTTTACAAAAGAAAATCGTCGCACACGGTTCTGTGATAGGTGCTTGTGCCACTTTAAATTTGAAAAATCTCTAATGAAACACAGAACTGATTGTGAAAATTTAAATAAATGTAGAGTCATACTCCCAACAGAGGAGAAGGGTGAGAACATATTAAAGTTTAAAAATTATAGATACAAGGAAAACGTACCATTTGCCGTGTACGCAGACATTGAATGTTTGCTGGAGCCAGTCACAAATCCACACATAGATCAAGCGGCGTATCAAAAGCATATCCCTTCCAGTGTTGCGTATTATACAAAGTGCAGTTTTGATGATTCAACTTCAGAACCAAAAGTTTATCGCGAAAAATACTGTATTGAATGGTTTGTAAAAGAATTAAAAGATTTAGCAGTTAAAGTAAATTCTCGTTTGCAAAATCCCGTACCAATGGAAAAATTAACCCCAAAGCAAAAACAAGATTTTCTAAATACCAAAGTATGTCACATTTGTGAAAAAGAATTTAAGAAAGATGATGTTGAACATCGCGATCACTGCCACTTCACAGGTAAGTACCGTGGTCCAGCACATGGAAGCTGCAAGGTTGATTACAAAGACTCTCATGTAATTCCAGTAGTTTTCCATCATTTATCTGGCTACGACTCACACTTTTTCATTAAAGAGTTAGCCAAAAGTTTTGAGGGACATATCTCCTTACTGCCAATCAATAAAGAAAAATATATCTCATTTACAAAAGATGTTCCAGATACTAAAGTTAAACTCAGATTTATCGATTCTTTCCGATTCATGCCCAGTAGTCTAGAAAAATTAGCCTCATATCTCAATGACAGTGAAAAAACAATTACAAGAAAATTTTGCAAAAATGACAGTGAATTCAATCTGTTAACAACAAAAGGTGTATTCCCATATGACTACATTGACAGTTGGCAAAAATTGGAAGAAGAGAGTTTACCTCCAAAAGAGGCATTCTATTCGAAATTAAATGATTGCCACATTTCCGATGAAGATTATCAACATGCGTGTAAAGTGTGGGAAACTTTTAATTTGCAAAATTTAGGGTAGTATTCAGAT
>CAKNWT010210895.1:372-10776 GCA_932066315.1 Andricus coriarius
TAATAATAATTCTAATAATTTAATAATTTAATTTTTAGTGTTTTGTAGCCCCGGGCTGAAACCCTTAAATTTTTTGTCAACAACTTTTCAACAAATTTTTTTTCTTCAAAATTTTTGTTTTGATTTTTTTTCAACAATTTTTTTTTCAAACATTTTTCTTCAATTCTTTTCTAAAATTTTCTTTCCAAAAATTTCTTATGAACAATTTTTTTAAAACAATTTGTTTTCAAACTTTTTTTTCAAACTTTTTTAAACAATTTTTTCATACATTTTTTTTTCTTGGCGCCCACTTTGAATAATTTTTCTTCGTGTAATATTTGTTTTTTCGCGTTTTGACGCTATTTTACAACTTTTGATAATGAAATCAAATGTGATTTTAAATGAGCTTTTAAAATTCGCGCATCATGATGACATGAAAAAGCCAATGTTATGCCGATGGTCGAGCCATCTATTGTCCAGAGTCGGGCGGACCATACTTTCACGGTCTTTTTGAAACCATGAACCAGCGTTTGTCCGACGGCCGGCCCATATTTGGGCCAAGGTTTGACCGACCATTGGATGCATCAAGGTGACTTGTGGCTAACCGGCTGCTGTATAGAGAGCCGGACCGACCGCATTCTTGCGGTCGTACCGACCAATCTGCCACAGTTTATCCGATCGTCAGCCCAAAGTTGGGCCAGAATTGGGCCGACAGTCGGCTTTTCGCCCACCGCCGACGTCGGTTGCCAACGTCGGCGAGACCATGGCAGCTTGAAAACACCTTAGTCGGTCCAACTCTGGTTACCGTGGATCGGTTACCAAAGGAGGACCGACTTTGGGCCGATGGTCAATCTCTGGCATCCGACCCAATTTCGCACCTCGGTGGTTGAGACAGAAAACCTTAAGACAAGGAACGCACAACGATGGGTTCAATTAGGTGCTGGCCAATTGTTAGATTTCCCAATCCTGACACGTGAAGACTTAAGAAACCTCACAATTGGGGTTTATCAAGTTAAACTCGCACCTTCTTACGTGCAAGACAAACTGCGTAGAGACAATGACGAAGAATTTCAAATTGAGATGCTACGAGGGGAAAATCGAGTACCACAACCAGGAATTATAAGAATGAGAGTTTTTCTCCATTTCGAAACGCGTTTAAGCATCAACTCTGGATTGCTTATAGACCGAACGGTGATGAATACATGGACGACGGTATGGCTGACAATGAACAACTCAATCCTATCGAAGGATATTATTGTACATGTCAGTCAGGTGCTCGAACGCTTGGAACTTGTGCACATATAAGCAGTGTTTTATGGTTCTTAGGGTACGTTCCTCATCAAGAAAGAGTTCGTTATCCATCAGATAAAATTATTCATACCATAAATGACGCAGGAAATCTATACCAAGCAAAAGATATTCAGTTACCAGAATTTGTTCACGTCTAGTTGCGAGTACTAACTTAATTAGTTAGACATTGATAACATGTTGGTCATGTTTTAAGATTATTTGATGGATACTGACTGGATCTTGCCTTTATTGGCCGAATACTGACTAAGCTCTGCTCATGTCTTGCCTTATTTGGCTAGAATCGATAACAACTTGCTCCTATCTTGACAATATTCTGCACATTTCTTTTGATTATTTTCTGGATATTGACTAAGACTTCCACATATGTATTTTGCCTTCATTGGTTAAATATTGACCACATCGTGATCGTATCTTGCCTTCATTGGCTAGATATTAACAACATCCAGGTCATAAGTTACCTCCATTGGCCGGATATTGGCTAGGTCTTGCTCATGATTTGCCTTTATTAACTAGATAATGACTAAATCTCGCTGATGTGTTGCGCTCATGAGCTATATACTGACAATATCCTACACGTAAATATACACAAAGTCTTTTCAGCTCTGTAGAAATAATTGGTACTGCGTGGGTGTATTTAAAGGAGTGTTGTGATGACAACATATAGCCCGAGGACCACATAAAAAAATCATTGGAGCAGTGACTTCAATATTTTCGAAAAATGATCATTTTCCTAAAGGATAAGATACGAAAATATTCACAAAGTCTTTCAAGCTTTACAGAAATGATTGTTACTGCGTGGGTGTGTTTCAGGGGGTGTTGTGATGACAATATATAGCCTGAGAACCACACAAAAAAATCATTGGAGCAGTTATTTCTCAATATTAACAATAAATGTCAATTTTACATTGAATGACCTTGAAAAATGAATATTGCGTTAAGGTCATTACTTCCTTTGCATTTCCTCGTCAGAGCTGAGTAACATTCATTGGGAACATTTTTTTCTCAGACCTTCAGTTTTCAAGATATTTGCTAATGTTTGTTACAATTGTTGCTCGTTTAACCCTCTTCATCTCGAAAACTGTCCATTTTCGGACATTTTGTGTAATAACACTTTTGATGGAAACATTGAGAACTACAATTTTACGAAGTTTAATCAAAATCGACCGAAAGCCATTTCGTGTACATTTGCTGCGGGGTCCTTTACAAATCTTTTCATTATATATATTTTATAATTATAAATTCAATAATAATATACTATTCTGGAGTTTAATTTAAAAATGTTGTCTACTTGGTAGCCTAGTCGCAGGTATAAAGGTATCTTATGCAGGCATTTCAATCTGGAATCTGAGTAGCTTTAAACGAGCAGCACTAAAACGGCACTGGACAGTGCCGTTTGAGTGCCGTTTCAGTGCACGAAAAAATTTGGTTAGGAAACTTTACCAAACTTTCGAGTACTATTTTGAATATTAGAAACTATTATGTCATGCATGGAGGAAAAATGGCATAAAATTTCATATTAGTTAAGTAAAGTTTGCAAATGTAAAGTCAAGCAAGCGTTAAATTATACAATGTTAATGATTCCCTTAAAATCGGTTATAGAATGACAATTTTCGGTCAATCATGCTAAGTAAAAAATGTAATATTTACTCAAAAGTTTCGTAAAGTTTAAAATTAATTGTAGAGAAAAATTTGTTTTGGATATGTTATTATTTCCTCCACATTTTATGAAAGATTATCCGCTGTGGAATAGATTTTCATTTTTGCTACGTTCGACTTTATTGGACAGTTCAGTATACCGAAATACCCTAATCTTGCAGGATCGTATACAAGTATTGAGCACCTCGAAGATATTTACCATTATCTTAATTATGAATAAGGTATTGAATGTTCAACCTACATATTTATAGTCCTCGTTGGCATGTCCACTGTAAAAATAAATGATTATTTCAGGGCTAGTTTCAGGTATTACAATAGGACTCAGAAAAAACAGTCTCGAGTGGTACTAAAATGAGACCACTTATGGGATTCCTGAATCGTTTGTTTTGCATTGAAAATAACAGCATGAAGTTATCCTATTCAAAAACAGGACACGACAAAAATGATGCCGCAAAAAAAGAGATCTCTAGTTTGTACAGTGTAGTATTTAATAATGAATATTAGTTTTACAATTGGAAAATGAAATTATAGTTTCTTTAAGAAGGTTATTACACAGTTGGTGACCATGGATCGAAGTTGACGCCCCTGACGTAAACCTTAGTGATGTCATTTCAGTGTTTTTTGGCATGTTAGTGGTTTCTCTACTAAATTTATAGTTTTTTCTTTTATTTAGTGGGATAAGAAATTATATTTCAAGGAGAATAAAAAGTGTTTGATCCAAAAAAGTAATCATATTCCGAGAAAATCAAAATCGAAGTCCGTGCCGGTATCACAAAAAAAAGAAAGTATATATTTTTGTTATTGCATGATAACAATTTAAAAAAAATATCAATACTAGAAGGTTGCAAAAATTAATACGTTGTTAAAATTTGAACTATGATTTTATTGAATTTTGTTTTTAAATTAATGAGTCAATAAATAAGATTTCGAAAAAATCTTTCCACCACGACTCTTACTATAGTGTGATTTTGCAAAATTTGGTAATGATGACAGAAAATTCTATTTAAAAGTTTAAAAATAATAAAATCAAATTTTTATCTAACCAATTTCTCAAACTGAAGGTTTTTATACCAAAAATTAAATATAAATTGTTGGTCAAATGTACGTTGCTATATAATTTTATTTTGACAATTCTTTAGCTAAAATCTGTTTTGATACTTTTTTACATATTTTTTTACCTTACAGTGTGATAAAGGTTTTCGTCAAATCTGCATCGTACAAATCTTTAAAGAATGTATTAATAATTATTTAACAACAACGTTTTGAATAATTTTGTAGTTTTACGCAGGGTAATTAAAAAACAAAGTTACTTTCACATAAATTTTTATATAATTTTATTAATTATCATAAAATGTTATATAATTTGTCCACTGCAGTATTAACCAAAGAGTAACTCTTCTAATTGTGCATTGCGTAGCTACATGAAATTATGTAATTTTTGCAGATTTAATCAAAACTGAGAAGGACCACCACATTATTTATGGAAAATACAAACTTTTTACAAAAAATTGTATCAAATCGTAAGTCATATTCTTTGAAAATAAATAACTTTTCTTTAAACTAACTGATTTCCGGTAAAAAGGGTTAACATAACCTTAAATTGTGCCCAAATAGTCAATCTTCAATGAAATTTTATTATTTTTGTTTAAAATAACCGATTTTCGGTGAAAAACGTTACCATGGCGTTAAATTGTTTCAAAATTGTAAATCTTCTTTGAAACCTATACCGATATTTTCGGTGAAAATCACCAGCTTCAAACCTGCAATTGAACACAAGTTTTAATCTTCTTTGAAATTTTATGATTTTTTGCGAAATATACCGATTTTTTGCTAAAAAGACTGTTTTTTAGTGTAAATCAATAATTCCCAAGAAAAAACACAAACATAACTTAACAGAAAATTATTAAGAAATGTAAATCTTCTTCAAAATCCAATGACTTTTCTGCAAGATGACCGATTTTGTGTGAAAAACGTTAATATTACTTAAAACTGTTCAAAAATTTGTTATCCTACTTCAACTATAGTGATTTTTGTTTTAAAATACCAGTTTTTGGTATCACACCTCTAAATACACCTCCAGATATTTGTGGCTGCAAAAAAATCCTCAGTGATGTTGAAACAATACAAAATAGGAAAAAAATGGCTCCGAAGCTTCAGTGATAATTTAACTATTCGAAAAAAATTCTTGAGAAAGAAAAACGGAGATAATCGTAAAAAAGCGGAAAGCCCGTGGGGTATTTTGGACCCCATATAACCACAACGGGTTAAAAATACTAATTTCCAATTTTTAAAAACTTAGAAAACCTAAACTTTCAAATAAATTTCAAGTCTTCTTCGTAATATTGTCGTTTTATAATGTTTTTCTTAATTCAGCGAATAGTACTAATATAAAACATATGTAATATTTTAAATAATTTATTAGACAATTTGAAAGTTTTAATTAAATTCCTTAAGAGCAATGAATATTTTAAAACCACAATTCGCTTTAGGCAAAAGTCATATGATTTTAATTGAATTAAAATTTACGAAAGCTTATTCTACTTCTTTAAGGGTCCTTTACAATTTTATTCATTGTGTTTTTATTTTTATTAAATTTTAATTACATATAATTAAAAATTTTTTATAAGGACAACCGCAGGATTTCGCTGGCAGCAGGTGCTAAAATGAAAACCTGCACCAGCTCCCAGCGAAATCGCGGTAAAATTTCAGCTCTAACCACGTCTCACGACCGTGAGAGAGGTGATTGCAGTCTGCGACGAGTTCAATACGATGATTCGGCAAAAGTCTCGTGCACCCTGAGCGCCAATGATCAAGACGATAAGCTTAACGGAATATTCCGGGTATAGCCGTCGCAACTCCCTTATAAGTTCTTTATACCTCTCTTTCTTTTCATTCTTCTTGGCTATGATGTTCTTTTCAGCTGGTGCCGAAAATTCGATAACGAACATGGTTGGTTTCTCGAAGTCCAGAAGAACTATGTCAGGCCTTGTCAGGCCTATGTCCGACACTTCTCATTCTCGACAATTGATTCTATTTCCCTAGGTAATAAAGCACTCTTAGTGCCGCATTGTGCCTTTGGATGTAGGTCGTCCCCGCATGAGTTGGAAAATCAGATAGTATGTGACCTAGATGCTCGGGGTCTGCATGACACGCTCTGCAGCTACCATGGGGAATATCTTGGCTCAAAATGTGGAGATAAGATTTGATGCACTTTGCTCATCCCTGATATTGAAGTCAAGGCCGAGTGTTTCAGCAGCCTCCTCCGCTGCTTTGTAGAGAAACGCCCATTTTCCCACTTCTTCGTGTTTCCTGACCATTTTAAGAAGAGGGTCTTGTCCATTTGCGACTATATGTGCTGTACCCAAAACAATCCTGTTGTGAAGATATTCAAGATTTAGTATTCCGCGACCACCTTGACGGCGTGAGATGTAAAGTCGCGGAACAGAAGATTTAAGGTGCATGCTTTTGTTCATGTGCATAACCTTTCCGGGCCCGATATCGAGGGATCTGAGCTCGTCCTTCGTCAATGGAACCACTCCAAATGAATAGAGTAGTACCGGGACGGCAAGCATGTTCGTCGCAGATACTTTGATCCTCGCCGACAGTTCGGAAGACCAAATCCGTCGAATGAAACGTTTGTATCTGCATCGGAGAGTATCCTTTATAGATTTAACGTGCTGAATGCGGCTCTGTGGCACGCCCGGGTATGTATAGGTCTCTCCAGCGCCAAGGTGTCGTATAGTGCATCTGCCGACGAGCTCAGGGTCTTCCGGGATTCCATTAAGCTTCCCTTCCTTCAAATAAACCTTGGCGCATTTTTCTAACCCGAACTCCATTCCAGTTTTTTAAGTGTACTATTTGACAATATCTAGAGCTAGATGTAGTTTATCTTGATTTTTAGCATAGATCCTAAGATCACTCAGGTAAAATACATGAGTGACTTTATGATTTCGATTTCCAGGTTTGCCGCAGAGGTACCATTCGGAATGGAGAAGTGTGAGAGGTAGTGGCAATAATGTGAGGCAAAAGAGTAGAGGTCTCATGGTGTCGCACTGAAACACACCTCTCTGAAAGGTGACACTGTTACAGATTGCACGATGTTTTCCAGATGAGATCGTAAATCTGGTTCTCCAAAGCGGCATTAATCTCTCCATGCACCTCACGATGTGTGGATGGACCTTTAAGCTTCTCAATAGTCGGATGATAAATCAATGGGAGGTTGAATCAAAAGCTTTCCGGTAATCAATCTAGCCGCTCGATAGGTAACTCTGATAGAATGCTGCGTCTTTACGTACACATCTATCGATGAGCAGGTTTTCTCGACATCCTGCTACGCCTTTCTTTGAGCCACGTTGTTCGTACATCTCTCGCCACACAGGTTGAATTGTCCGAACAATCCTAGCATTTAGGATAGCTGTGAAGATCTTGTGCAGTGTGTTCAGAGAAGTTATTGGCCTGTAATTTTTAAGGTCAGCTAAGTTGCCCGTCTTCGGCAGGAACACTGTGCGCCCTTCTACCAACCACTCCGGAATAGGCTCCTTCGACTTTAGATATGTGGTGAAAATGCGGACCAGATGCTGGTGGGTTGAAGGAAACTTCTTCCACCAGAAGGTCTTGATACCATCTGGTCCCGGAGCAGAATAGTTCTTCATACCTCTTAATACGTTTTTCACCTCCCCGGTAGTGATAGGTGGGCATTCATCCTCAGGTGTTATGAGGGAACTGCACAGCTCCTTGAAGCTTTTTATATTCTTCGAGTGTTCTTTCAGTGGACGTTGGACTTCGTAGACTTCTCTCAAAAATGCCTCGACATCCTCTGGTGTGGGCGGGTGGTCGACAGTAACTGGCGGGTGTTGGAAGAGTCGAGATGGGTCAGACATAAACGGTTGATTTTCTCTGACGCACCTCTCTTTTCGCTCTAGACTTCTCCTAGCGTTAGATAGTACTCGTATTCTGTCAACAATATGCTGCCTGATGGTCATTAGCTTGGACTTGTTAAATGTGTGATGAGAGATCCGCAGCTCGCGCGCGAAGTGTCGAACCTTGGCAGTGAAAGTCCTGCCAGATGTTATGTAGTAAATCACACACTGAATGCGGGACGCGTACTGTCTGGCCCAGCCTATCTTCTTTCTGAGTTGATGCATTCGTCGTTTGGTCTTATGATCAACCGTTGGTTTTGTTTTATGATTTGCATCTGCCAAAGCTCTCGCTGCATTATACACACTACAATTAATATTCCAGAGGTCAGGTTCTTCGAGAAAATCTCCACGAAGGTCTTCATCCAGTTCAGACAGATCTTTGGGCTTAAGAAAATCCTGAATGTTGATCTTTCTCCGGGTCCTGAAGCGTCGCTCTTCCTCTATTGGTTGTCAACTCGCGGTTGGTCTCAGTGTCGCCTCACTTTATCTGTTGCCGGCTTGTTCTGGCTGCGGTTGAGTAGGCGCTCCGTTTATATAACCCCTTTTTCGGAGTTCCTCGGCACGGTTTCGCAGACGTTGTTGCGAAAAATGCGAGAGCTCTGGGTGTTTCTCGCACCACAGAGTATGCAGTCGTGCCATGTAACCTTTCCACTTTCCACTTAAAAGTAACGAGATTCTACCGGTCAATTGCATTGACCTCGTCTTGATTGGCTCCCCCAACTCTAGAATAGTCGGCATTGTTGTCCGACCCATTGTCGGGAGCCCTGCGCGTTCGATTGTTTCGAACCGCACTTACTACAACTATGTTTGGCATTGTCATTGTTGTTCCCACGAGCAGCTAGGGAAAAGGGCTCGTCCATCCTTGTAGAGCCCCGCATGCAAGGATAAGGCTGCATACTCTGAGAGGTCGCCCGGTATCCCAGAGTCACCGTTTGAGACACCTCAACCAGGTGCCATTCAGCATTCGGCACGGTTGTAATGCCTCCGCTCAGGGATTATTCCTTCGGTACCATCCCTGGGAAATTGTCCGCGACTGCTTCTTAATTATTGTAACCATATTCAGCAGATACCCTCAGTACAGGGACCCTCTATCCGTAACCCGAGGACACGTTCAGTGGCTTTGTCATAGGCTCTTCGGTTCAATTCCTAAGGAATATATATGAACAGGAAGTTTATGAGACCGGGAAAACCCGGGAAATAACAGTAAATTTATTTTTTACCTGGAATTTTTCAAATATTTAGAAAACTAATCGGTCCAAGTTTGATTTCAACCGTTTTTTAAATAATTAGTTGAATTTTGATCTGTTTCTATTATGATATTATTCAGTTTACAATGCGTAATTCAAAAATCTTTCACTTAAAAATTTTTTATTTTAGATTCTAATTTTTGAGCGTACATTTTTCATTAAAAGAATGTTAAAATGCAGTTTTAAAGACTTAAAAATTTTTAAATTAGAAGCATTTGAAATCGAAAATTTTGGATAAAAAATCCTTTTAGTTGATCAACTGTGCATATAAATTATAATGATTTTTAACATTGAAATATATATTAGGGATTATCAAGTGAATAATTATTATTTTTAGAAGAAGATTCGAAATCAGTTCAAAATTTAAGAATTTCCCGATTTTAACGTTAAAGATTAAACTGTTCAAATTCGAAAGTTTTAGTAGTTAAACAAATGAAAGCGCATAATTGAAACTTTATAAACTATTTAAAATGGCAAATTAACTAAAAAACAATATATTCATACTTAAAGACTTTTATTAAATTAAAAAATATTGTTCTAGTCTAAAATTTGAAAATTTTTAATAAGTAAAAATTACAATTGCTTAATAGTTAGAAATTTTAACTCTTCTTTTAAAATCAGTAATTGTAAATCAAATATTCAAAATTAAACAAACAGACTAAATTTTGAACGTTACGATTTTACTTGTTCTATTTCAAAAAGTTTAATTTGAAAGTAAAATTTTTGAATTTTGATTTTTAATAAATATTGAACACCTATTATTATTCCTAGAAGAAATTCAAATAATTTGAGTTTAGTTTCAATTAAAAATGTGAAATAATTCCAAATAATAATTTAAACAAAGTGTGTACTTACACCCACAAAATTTGGCCCTTCGTATCGAAATTTCGATACAAATAGACCACGGCCTACTTTAAAACAAAATATAGATTTGTGCAGGTTTCGAGCAAAAAATTTATCAGATTTTTAATACTTGCGAAAGGCTTCAAAAGAATAAAAAACATTTTCTTAAGATTCCTAGGAAAATTGAAAATGACTTTTTATTTTGAAAAATTAATTTTAAGAGAATATTTAAAAAGATATCTAAACTTGTCAAAAATAAATCTGGAAGATTTTAAGGAAATATTTTGTATTTTGCAGAATTTAAACGAAATTTTAGGAAGAATTCGAATAATTTTGAAAGATGTTCAGAAGGTCTGAAAACATTTAAAAGTTAATTCATAATTTGAAAAAATGTAAAAGAATGTGTAGATGTTTCAAGATTTTGAAATAAAAATTTTAAGCTTTTCAAG
>CAKNWT010210908.1:663-11696 GCA_932066315.1 Andricus coriarius
CTCTCTCCGCTCTAGACTTCTCCTAGCGTTAGATAGTACTCGTATTCTGTCAACAATATGCTACCTCATGGTCAGTAGCTTTGACTTTTTAAGTGTGTGATGACAGATCCACAGCTCGCGTGCGAACCATCCAACCTTGGCAGTGAGAGTCCTGCCAGATGTTATGTAGTCAATCACACACTGAATGCGGGACGCGTACTGTCTAGCCCAGCCTATCTTTGTGCTGAGTTGATGCATTCGTCTTTTGGTCTTATGATCAACCGTTGATTTTGTTTTACGGTTTGCATCTGCCAAAGCTCTCGCTGCATTATACACACTACAATTAATAGTCCAGAGGTCAGGTTTTTCGAAAAAATCTCCACGAAGCTCGTCATCCAGTTCAGCCAGATCTTTGGGCTTAAGAGAAACCTGAATGTTGATGTTTCTCCGGGTCCTGAAGCGTCGCTCTTTCTCTATTGGATGTCTGCTCGCGGTTGGTCTGTGTCTCGCCTCTCTTACTCTGTTGCCGGCTTCTTCTGGCTGCGGTTGAGTAGGCGCTCCACTTATACAGGGTGTCCACGCAGGGGCTTACCAAAAAGTATGCAACCCGCCATACACGGCCATAAGGTTAGCATTGTCGTGTGAGACAGGTTGCATAATTTTTGGTAAGCCCCAGCGTGGACACCCTGTATAACCCCTTTTTCGGAGTTCCTCGGCACGGTTTCGCAGACGTTGATGCGAAAAATGCGATAGCTCTGGGTGTTTCTCGCACCATAGAGTATGCAGTCGTGCCATGTAACCTTTTCGTTCAGGGGTCATACTGGTATCATAGCACTCCAGCAGGTCGTCCCTGAGTCGATCCGTCCACTTAAAAGTAACGAGATTCTGCCGGTCAATAGCATTGACCTCATATTGATTGGCTCCCTGAATAAATAAATATATATATATGCACGGAAACTTTCACAGAAATGTAGAAGATCAGTCCTTGCCGAAGGAGCAAATTTTTGCTTTCCTCTGATCATCAGGACTTAATTCAGGTAGAGAGTTTCATTTTCGCATGTCAGGACGGTTTCACTTCGACCTTAGTATAACGTTTCCGCATTTTACGTCTATAAGTTCCCAGCGATAGGTGCAGAGCGTGTCATACACATGCTGAGTACCCAGATAACAATGCGCGCACAGTGATGGCGTATTGACTCGCACGCGTGCGGATTATCCCGCACGCAGCGCCATTACCCGAGCAGACATATGCGTTCTCAATTGCGACGCACATCGCTCGCACACGTGAAGGTCGCACGCATGACGGTGATATGCAAGCTTCCAAAAACATGCAGGATTTGAACATATATTGTTTTAAATATTGTTATTAAATGAGAAGAGGAACATTTTCACATAAAAACATTTTATTTTTATAATTATTGAGTCATAACATTTAGACGTATTAATATCGGAACAACGTGTATTAATAAATAATTTTCGTAGAAAATAGAAGACACGTAGCTTTCTTTTTAATTAACATGGTGACATTTTTGACGAATATAATAATACTTTAATTTAAAAACCGTGCCATTTTTGCAATTTATAAGATATAAAGATTTTTCGTGTTTCAGTTTATATCCAGTTATTGCTCTTTTTGGAAATCCACAACAAATTTAAAAAATAATAAAAAACGGTGAGTTTATTTTGAATTTTTGAAAAAAAAGAAAAAAAACTGTTTTTCTCAAAAACCCCATTTTTTTCCAGAAATGTTTAGAAATAATAGCTACTAATAAAGTCTACTTACCTTCAATTTTCCGTTTGGTATTTTTCGGGTTTCAGGAGAAAAAAATTATTTAAATTTTTTTTGTATAATAACTTTCTTCTACCGAAAAACCAAAAAATATCAAACGGAAAATGTATGGCAGGCGGGGTATATTAGCATTTATTATTCCTAAAAATTGTAGGCAAAAAATTTGGGGTTTTTGAGAGAAAGGTTTTTTATTTTTTATTTTTTAATCCAAGATAACTTTACTATTTTTTACTCTTTTTTGTTGCTTTTGAAAGAGTGCAAGAAACTGGATAAACTTAAATAAGTAAAACCTTTATACCTGATTTATCGCATAATCCGCCTCTTGTCCTATAGTTTCTTCATAAACATTGTTCGCGAAAATTAGTTCATCATCCATCTTAGAAAATTCTGTTCTCAGCATTTCAGAAACACGCACCATGTATTGAAATGCATTTGACTTGAGTTCATCTGCATAACTTCGACTTCGGACCATTTTTTCGCCTTTTGGTTGAAAGATCGCTTTTTCTTTCTCTTCATCGACTTTGGCATATTTTCTCCTTGTCTTCTGACATTTTGGATCCGATGTACTTAATATTTTCACCCTGGTTTAATAATCAAGTTTGTGTTTTCGGAGGGATGTTGTTACGATGACAGGAGTAAACATAACCTTTATAAAAACGTGGTAAGACGGCAAACAGCTGACTACGTAAGCGCGCGACGGCCATCATCATTTCAAACTGAGCGCGCTTTTTGAACTTCTTATCTTAACTTGAAAGTATTAACATCATTTTAAAATTGATTAAAATTCATTAGAAAATTAAAGATGTATTAAAGTATCCAAAAATGAAGTACACAAAATTAGGAAAATTCGAGTAAACATTAAAGATGGATTTCTGCAAATACTTCAACAAAGTTCTAAACAGTAATTCTAAATGTTATGCGATTAAAATTACAAATTGCAGTTATAAAAAATAAAAAGTATTTCATGCACTATTTGAAATTAAAATTCAAAATTATAATTTTACCAACAATGTCATTAAAAAAAACTAATTTGAACTGTTCAGAGTTCAAAATATTTTTTCTAACCAATTAACTCAGATTGACTTCGTCGTTTTCCTGCATCGAAATTTTGTTTTTGTCGAAGTTAATTTTCCAGGTAAACAAAAGTAAGAAAGAAATTTTCTTTTGAATTTGGAAAAAATCTTATAAGTAAATAATATATATATATATATATATATATTAGAAAAAGTTAGAAGAAGTATTTGAAAATTTTTCAGATTTTGTTCCATGAAAAGGCGGACTAACAATTTTCATTAGTTTCTACATATATGATACAACTCGGAATAATCCAATTTTGATAAATAAACAATATCTAGGATCTAATCAGATCATTATTATGGAATTATTTATTGTCTATAGGATAGACGCACGCATGCATCGCAGACAGGCTGGCATACGCATTCATACCTGAAGTACGTCGTGATGGCGATATGAGACGCATTACACATGCACTCTACCTACCCATCACAGCATTTCGACAGGTGATGGCGGCATGCGTGCGTTATGTCTCGCACAGCGTGCGTCGCAGGCATGCGAGTACTGTGCGTCGCACGATTGTTATCTGGGTACCTAGAACACATACTAACCAAGTGTCCCAAGCACGCGGGAACGACGTGTCTCAATGGACATAATGCTTTATTACCATCCAAAACGAGAAGTGCAAAATTTTCTGGAACTATGATTTTCGGACAGCAGTCACCATTGCACACTGGAGGCTGTTATTCTTGGGTCACATACGAGGTTTTCGCATGCCTGCCGCTGTGATTTCGTTGTTCCCTATGTCCACCCATCTTACGGTGGCGAGACGTGGCCATAGGTGTGGTTTGCCGCGGTTCTACTGGGAGCCGGTGTCATTTTCATAGATGGCAGTCGCTCCCAGTGGGACTAAGCGGTGGTATTTTAACCTCTTTTTTTAATTATATGTGCCCTGTGAGAAGGAATGTATATTAAAATGGATTAAAATAATTTCAAATATGGCAAGATATCTTGTTTAATCCTATGCTGATTTCTGTCAATGAATAAATCCGTTTTAATTCTGTTAAATAGGGTGCAAACTGACGGCAAGGTAATCCTGTTAAATGCCGCGAGAAGAAGACGAATGTTAAAGTCAACGATCTAATCCTGAACAATTATTTTTGATTCGAAGTGCACACAAGACAATTCCGAACAATTCTTCCTACGGCCAAATTCACAAAACTTTGAAATCAAACGAATGCCGTTTTTTGCCATATTTGAAATAATTTTAATCCATTTCAATACAAACCTTCTTACTGGGTATATGAGTGTGTGTATGTAAAAACTTTGCATAAATCACCATAATTTCTCAAATTTATAGACATTTCTATAAATTACCATAATTTTTACAATTTTTGGAAGTTTATGGTAATTTACCCGTAAATGTTGATAACTTTGATAACAGTTCTGCTAGACGCATGCGTAATAGGTCTTTATTCTAAACGGAAAGTCGTTGCCCGTTGGACGATCTCACGAAAGAATATCGTAGAGTCCTTGAAAGTCGAACTTTCAGACGGAGCGTTGTAAAAACAATACTTTTGGCCACTGTTTAAGACTAAGCCGAATTACTTACTGAATTAATAAATTTGATAAGTAGTTAGTTATGAAGCGGAGAGGCCAAATTGGCACGATTTTGAGTGAAAATTCGTTCCTGATGCAGTTAAGTATTGTGTCCGGGTTTTAGTTTTATGATTTAAAAGTTCAAGGTTTAACCTTTTTTACATCCACCCCTATAGTATTCTATATATTCATCTCATTATTTTTTCACAGATAGGACATAACTCATTAACATCGCCCACTTTTTCAAAATTTGATAAGAAGTGATACCTCCTAGATAACAATCTGCTAAAGTAATATATTTTTTTAAATTATAAAATTACTTGGTATTAAGGATTGCTAAATTTAATGTCCAGATAATAAGAAATAAGCATGTTCAAAACAGGATTTTGAGTTAAAAAAATATTTTTAAGAAACAAGATATTTAAAGTGCAAATGTTTACCTTTATGTTATGTTTTCCATTCATGTAGATTTGCTAATTCGTCAGTGTTTCTCATTACTTGAAATTGGAATTTTTTGAAAGATTGGAAAAAGTGCTATGATATTTATAACATTAAGGAAAAATTTAATAGGTATCATTTGAAAATGAAACAAATATTTACTATTCAAATTTTTACTGCATAGCAGATATTCTTTAAAAATATTTAAAAATCGCTCTAAGATATATATATATATATATGTATTGTCAGACGTGGCCATGAATGTGATTTACCGCGGTCCTACTGGGAGCCGGTGTCATTTTTTTATATGGCAGTTGCTCCCAGTGAGACCCTGCGGCGGTTGTTATACAGGGTGTCCCGGTACTCAAAAAACATTTTTGTATTTTTGAATTCTAACAAAAAAATGGCGTCGAAACTAATTATAAAAAATTTTGCTCAAGTTAATAATTAACGAGTAATTAACAATTGAAGATAACCAATCTGAAGCATGCGTTAGACGTTTGACAGTCCATGTGCCATCGACAAGAGTGTGTGCGTAAACAAATTCAGTTCGTATAATATCCTCTTCGTTTGCTTTTCCAGTAGGTTGTGACTCTCTGGTGTAACTTCACACGTCAACGAGATACAAAAATTGAAAAATATATTTTCCACAATCAACCAAATTAGACAACATTCTCATGAATTCTGTAAAATTCCCTTGAATTTAGTAGAATTCTCCTGAATTCAGTGCAATTTTCTTGAAATCAGCAGACTCCTTTGGACTTCCGCATTAATATTTCCTAAATTCAGTAACTCTAGAGAATTCTACTAAATTTAAGAGAATTCTGCCCAAACGTAAGAGAATTCTATTGAATTGAAAAGAATTTTAAAGAATTGGAAAGAATTCTACAGATTTCAAGATAATTATACAGATTTTAAGAGAATGCATAAATAAAGAGAATTCTACTGTATTCACGAGATATTTATACAGAATTCCAGAGAATTATGATTAATTTAGGGGAATTCTGCCAAACTCTAGAGAATTCTCTTGAATTTGAAAGAATTTGGCTGATTTCAAGAATATTCTGCTGAAATCGAAAGAAAACAGGATAATTTCACTAAATTCATGAGAATTCTGCCGAAACTAGGAGAATTCTACTGAATTTAGGAGAAATAAACAATGTTTAAGAAAATTGTACATATTTCAAGAGACTTCTACTAAATTCAAGAGAATTCTGCCGAATTGAATAGAATTATACACAATTCAAGAATTTTCTACGTAGTTCAAGAAAATTTTACTGAATTTACGAAATATTTGTGCGGAAGTACAAAGAATTCTGCTGATTTCAAGAAAATTCTACTGAATTCAGGAGACTTCTACTGAATTCAAGAGAATCCTGCTCAACTCACACGAGAATTCTGTCGAACGTTAGAGAATTCTGCGGAATTGAAAAGAGTTCTGGCGAAAAGAATGCTACTGAATTCAAGAGAATGATACAAAATTCAAGAGTATTCCACTTAATTCAAAAGAATTTTCCTGAAATCAAAAGAATTCTACAGAATTAGAGAGAATTTTGATGATATTAAGAAAATTCTGGTAAATTCAAGAGAATTCTTCAGGATTCAGGAGAATTCTACTGAGTTCTAGAAAATTCTCCAAAATTCAAGGGAATTTTACAGAATTCATGAGAATGTTGTTTAATTTGGTTGATTGTGGAAAATATATTTTTTAATTTTTGTATCTCGTTGACGTGTGAAGTTACACCAGAGAGTCACAACCTACTGGAAAAACAAACGAAGGGGGTATTATACGAAGTGAACTTGTTTACGCACACACTCTTGTCGATGGCACATGGACTGTCGAACGTCTAACGCATGCTTCTGATTGGTTAATCTTCTATTGTTAATTACTCGTTAATTATTAACTTAAGACAAATTTTTTATAATTATTTTCGACGCCATTTTCTTGTTAGAATTCAAAAATACAAAAATCTTTTTTGAGTACTGGGACTTCTGGGTTCTTTTTTTTGTATCTAATGACATATTACATGTCTTTTACACATTTTAGGACACTCAAAGTGCTTTGCGTATCGTTTTATCTTGTATTTATTAACTTTCGACTTTTCTCATTTATAAACAATATTTTTTTGCACAAAATATTAATAATTAATAATTTTTATTAACACAGTTAGACGCAGCTTTCTCTTACGAATACAACAATACCAAAAACTCATTTTTCATAAAAATGTCACTTATGCATCTTTTTAGTTTGGACGGCAGAATCGTTCCCAGGAATTAATCAAAGAATTTAAGAGTTTCTTATATTTCAGACAACTCAGCCAGTACGTCGTTCCAATAAAAAAAAAACTGAAAAATTATTCAACGATCATATTTGCCTGAATTGGCGGTGGCTGAATTGTGGCTGATTGATATGATTAGAATTCGTGTGGAACGTGGACCCAACCTCAAAATTTAATTGCCTCATTTTACTCCATAAATATTAGAAGTACATCTTTTTTAGATAATTATAAGGCCAATTCCTGTTTTTAATCAAATCTGTATTCGGGGTGAAAAATTGGCTAATTTCAATAGTTTTTGTGTAAAACGTTTTTTTAACGCTCAGGCTGGAATAAAAAAAAAGTTTTTAATAAAAAGTATTGAAAGTATCTAATTTTTCACTCCGAATACAGATTTAATTCAAAACAGGAATAGGCCCTAGTCATCTAAAAAAGATGTAATTCTAGTATTTATTGAGTAAAATAAGGCAATTCAATATTGATGTTGCTCCTGGTTCCAACGCCCTTAATTTCTCCGATTCAAATAATTTCCATTCAATCGATTCTTGTTTCTAGATATGCGAATTGTTTTCTGGGTTCGAGCAATACAAAAAAAGTTCAGAAAAAAACTTAAGTTTTTAAGAGCAAATGATTTTTGAATAAATTTTATTTTTTCATAAAGAAAAATCTTTCAACTGCTCAACAATATATGATAACATTTTAATTCTAAGAAGTACATATAATTATTATCCTAAGACCTGTTCTTTCGTATTTAAAATTAAGACCGTGAACTGTAAACGGTTCAAATTATTATTATTATTATTGTGATTTACGCAAGTGCGACCTCTAGAAAATGGTCGAAGAAAATCGATATTACCTTTCATAATATAAATTAATATAATTGCGAGAGAATGATGAAAAAAGATATGCAATTATTGTAATAAATAATAAGAAATAAAATAAGAATATATATTGAAATTAAGAAGATTTACCTCTTTTAAAAAGCACGCACAAAGAATTTGAACTTTATTCACTTATTCGAGGTGAACGTCCTCTACTTCTACTTACAACTGAACGTTTCTGACAGAATCTTTTTTTAGATAGCAAATCCCCGCCCAAATGGGAATATAAAAATAAAAAGATTCATATAATATTTTTCAAGAACCAGCAGCCGCACCAAGTATTACCACTTGATGAAATTGGAATCTATAAGAGTAAAAGTAAGAGTATCTGGCAAAAGGTGACGCCACTCGTACGAAACCATCCTCCTTATTGTACAAAGCACGTGTATGTAGTATATTACAGTTGTAGCTTCAATTAAGGTTCAATAAACATTATATACTGCCGCAACAAATACGACCAATTACAAATCAGACTCGACATTTGTAAATCAATCTGTCAAATATACTAGGGGTCATTCACAAAATACGTGATACGTTAAGGGGGGAGGGTCTTTCAAAGTATCATTCTCCATGTAAAGTGCAATGGAAAAAGCAGCACGAAGGGGGAAGGGGGTGTATAAAGTTTCTGAAATATGTATCACGTATGTTGTGAATGGCCCCCTAATAATTACATATTTTAATTCAAATATTTAAATCACAAAATGTGTAAAAAATTGTTTTAAATCTAAACTGTACAATATTTATTAATGTAAAAAGTAAATGTATGAAAATTGCTTTGCATGATACTCAAAAATGATGCACGATTTAACGAATTAATATTTCTTTAAGTGTAATGATCATATAATTATTGGCAAAGAATTAAGTGTTTATTCTAGAATAAAATAAATATCTCTTGTTCTAATTTAAGTTACAGTTAGTATGTAAATTGCACTATAATATTCATTAAATTTTCAAAAAGTTCTCGGTTTATTTTAGACTGCAGCGAACTTTTTCAGTTTTTAGAACTTTATGCCATAATCAGGTAATTCAACAAATATGAAATGTAATTTACGCATTGACGTGATGCAATTTTGAAGACTAAAACTAAATATCACATAATTCTGTTATATTTTGCATTATTCAGCCGGAAATAAGTAAAAAGTATTTGAAAGCACTCACTAAAACGCTGGACGAATTACCGAACTAATAGGTATTCTTATATTAGTTCATAAAAGAAAGGATAAAAATATAAATGTTAAAAGGCAAAGAAAATTATTTTAATTTGCAACAAATGTGCATTTTATTGTCTAAAATAGACTGCATAGAAGATTAAAAACATACCTGTTATCAAGTCTTCCAAAATATATCACTTTTTATTCGTGGTATTTGGAATATCTTATCTATCGTCTTGTGAGCGAACGCGGACGAACTGACAGTTCGGCGGTTTGTGTTTGCAAAGGTGACCTTCCCCCTTCTTTTATATTGTTGTACGACTACTTGGCGCGCACAAGTTCCAGCGACACTCTATTCAAATTTAATATGTGGAGAAAAATGTATTTCTAGATAGTAGTACATTACTTTGCAATTCATATAATGCATATCGTATTTGAAATGCTTTTTTGATGGCATTTATTATTTTGGAAGACTGATTTGCCTAAAAATAATTAAAGAAAGCGACTGGGGAGTATTTCTGTCAGTACTCATGCGCAAGATGATGCAATTTCACCGGCTTTCGTGTCCACCGCACCGGTCTCTCTTCATCGATCGTACGGGGTCCCGTTAAATTTCTTGAGCTCGAATTGTCAAATACTTTTTAGAGCAAAGTTCAATAGATGTTGTTTATTCAACAGGACGATTCACGAGAATACATTCGTGAATTGATTTTAAAACGTATTTTATATATTGATAATCGCGAATAATACACGTATATAAATTTAATTCAAATAAATATTCATGTTATTGACAGGTAGGTGCTAGTTTCAGAGTAAAGATTCCAGGACTCAGAACTCTCAGAAGTCACGTTTATAGTCAGACTCTAATTGACCTTATAGTAACGAGGAGAGTTTCTAATTTAAACTTATCAGAGCTTACCAGACTCGATATTTTAGGATCAAAGTGGCGGGCTCGATACCCCAGGGCAGTGGCGGACTGGCCATAGGTTGGGATGCGGGAAACCCCGCCGGCGCCCACCCTATCAGGCGCCCCCCAAGGCATGTAGGCGCCCTCTAAGATCATTTTTCTTAAACAATGTAAACGTTTTTAATATTAAACAAGACAAAGAAGAAGGAATTTACTAAAATGGTAGTCCGTATACATATTGTGCTCCATAAGCTATTTAATCATAAACATATAACATCGTACATGAATTCAAAATTATATTTCCAAAGCAAATAAAAGTTTTGTGAGGATTAATTTGTTTCTCGTTCCAGGATTCGTAACCATGCAAAAAATAATTGTATAACAGAATTTTTTCTTATTATATAAAGCATCAGAAATGTATTGATTACCTCCCACACGGCATGAAATGTTGCAGTAAAAATTTCAAAGAAATATTACAATAAAACCTTTTAATAATGTTGCACACAGGTTTCAAAGACATTTAAAATTATTTCTATGAAATGTTTTCTGAAGTAAATCTAAAATATTGCAGAAATATTTCACTAAAATAATATTTGTCATGTTTAAAAATAATTTAAAGAAACTTTGCAGAAATATTGCAAAAACATTGCACTAAAACGTTACTTGCCTTGTTCGAAAATATTTTCAAGAAACATTGTAAAAAAATTGCATAAATATTGCACGAAATCATTTATGAAAGATTTTGAAAATGTTACAATGAAATCTTTTGATAATGTTGCACACAGGTTTTAAAGACGTTTTAAAATTATTTCTATAAAATGTTTCCTGAAGTAAATCTAAAATATTGCAGAAACATTTCACTAAAATATTACTTATCATGTTTAAAAATAATTTAAGGAAACTTTGCACAAATATTGCAGAAACATTGCACTAAAATATTACTTGGCTTGTACAAAAATATTTTCAAGAAATATTGTAAAAAAATTGGATAAACATTGC